>ML816542.1:269682-315049 GCA_009831015.1 Picea engelmannii
AACTCTGTAAGTGATCTGGGGGTGGCCTAATCTAAAATCGCCTGGATATTCTCCTGTTGCACTTTCACTCCCTCAACACCAATCACATGCCCCACATAGAGGATTTATGTCAACCAAAAATCATACTTTTCCTCCTTGGAAAATAGTGACTGCTCCTCCATAATGTTGAGAATCTCATCTACACGCCTTATATGTTCCTCCCAAGTCCTATTGTATATCAATAGGTCATCAAAGAATACTAGTAAGAAATTCCTCAACTGGTTTTTGAAGATATGGTTCATATATGACTGGAAGGTAGTTGGTGCATTATTCAACCCGAAGGGCATGACTAGAAACTCATAGTTCTCGTAATGACACTTGAATTTTGTCTTACAGATGTCCTCCTCTCTAACCCTGATCTGATGGTACCCCGACCGAAGATCAACCTTCGAGATGTACACTGCCCCATGTAGCTCTCCTATCAGCTCATTGATCCTGGGTATTGGGTACCGATTCTTGATGATCTTCTTATTCAATGCCCTACATTCGATGCACATCATCATCGTGCCATCCTTCTTCTTTACCAGTATTATTGAAGAAGTGAAGGGACTAGAGCTAGGCCTAATCTGTCCCATCTCCAACAACTCATGTATGGAATTCTCTATCTCATCCTTAAAAATTTTCAGAATCATGTATGGTGTGGTCATCATAGGTTTTTCCCCCTCCTCTAGTTCAATGAGATGCTCAAATCCCCTATTAGGTGTTCTCCATGTTGGTAGTGGTTTGAATGCCTTGTCATGCTTTTAAATCAACACTTATATGTCCACATGATAGTGTTGGCAATATTGTGATGGCATCTCCATGGTGATCAAGCACATTGTTGTGCAAGCCACGTCCATGTGTCTAAAAAGGGCCTCCATGCATTAGTTAGACACGATCATGGGGGCAACTGTTGACATACCTCTTAGGATAACTCTCTGACCACTTTTGTCTCGAAAATCCATCCTTGTGTCCTGATAGTTCATGCGGATATTGTATATTTTAACCTTGTACAATATTTTACTACAAGCATATTTTCAATAAAAGAACAGAAAAGATACAATGGAAAATACACACATTCAACAAAGTTTTTTCCCCTGGAAACCCAAACCGGTAAAACCAACATATTTGATATTCATTCATATCATACATTGTTTACAATACAATATACATATAGGATCTCGTAGCATCCAAAAACCTAATCCAATAACTTGTATTAGTCAACAACCCTAATTCCTTAATCGGAAATATAAACCATCGGCAAAAAACCATGTGTCGAAAAAACGCCCAAAAATGGACACAAAAAACGGTAAAAAAAAACTATTTCTAGTTGTGCAAAGAATATAAAACATACCCAACATATATCTCCCAACAAGTACATCCAATTAAATCCTAACATCACATGGTTGTCTGCCAAATCCACAACATGAAAGCCATCGGTCAATGTATAGTTTCCCAATGTCACATCCAATCCACTGATCCTCTAGGCACACGTCATGTTGTGCCCATTTCTACTACCACATTGAATCCCTCAAAGTCCTATATGGGGATGTGTCTCTTGGTGACAAATGATGCATCAATGAATTTGCAGGTGGCCCCACCATCAATCAACGTTGTAACTCTCTGCCCCTGCAAAATGACTCTAACCCTAAATGTGTAATATTTGGGGACTCCTGAAAGTGTGGAAATGGTCACTCCCTTGGTGCCCTCTTACAATGGCAATTTCTCTGTTTTATCAAGGTGTGGTGGCTCACCAGTGACTTTTCCACTATCCTGCAAGTGAGCTATCTCATCATAGCTATCATCCTCCTCATTGGAGAGCACCTTAATTTAATGGACCTTACCTTTTCCCATACATCGATGACCCATTTCCCATGGATCTTTACAACTATAACAAAGCTTCTTCCTCCTCATATCTCTCTGAGTCTCCTCATCCATCTTGTCCTTCCCTGTCCATGGCTTATGGGGAGGCTTTATCACCTAAGACTTCTGTGGAATGAAGGCCTTCATTGATGCCTTCTTAAGAACTCTGTGTGCCATGTCCTTGGTCTTCATGATGGAATCTTGTAATGTAGTTGGCCTAAAGTTCTTTACCCAACCTCTCAAGGGCTCAACCAAATCTTATGTGAATAGAATCACCACTCTCAACTCAAAAATATTAGTCACCATGACTGCCTTCCTTTGGAACTCTGTGACATAAGCCTCTGGTGTACCTATATGCCTCAATTGCACCAACTCATTGAAGTGGATCTCAGTATCATTCTTATCAAACATGTCCATCAACCTCTTGGTTAAGTCCTCGTATGATGTGATGCTAGTATGCCCTAACGTCACTAGCCCTGTTAAAATGTTGGTATGCTCATTTTACCATAGACAATGTTACATCATTGTCACCCAACCATAGGCACTTACACATGCCACCCCCAAGCACAATAACCTTTTCTTAGATAGAATATGTACATGAAGCAAGTCCTAAACCCTAGATAGAAAAACCAACACAACTGCAACAACAACACAATACCAAGAGAGCACCTTAACCAAGAGAAGTGCACAAGAGAGAGATACCAGAAAGATTGAACAAGGAGAGACTTCACCACTACAACTACTACGTCACCTTCCTCAGAATTGCACCTCCTTCTACGTCACCACTACAACTGTTGCAACTGCAACTCCTCATACTTGCGCCCTAACTGAGTGAGAGAGAGTGTGCCAATGAGGTAGTGCCTTACCTCTATTTATATTATCCTGTCCAAGTGACTTTTCATGTGGGGCCAACTTCTCTTTTTGGAGCCTTATAATTCTTTATTATTATTCTCCTTGGGAGGACTTCTATTCTAGGGTATTTCCACATCTTTTTAATGGTTGTCTTGCTTCCAAAATATTCTATTCTAAGCATAAAGGTTATACTGGAGGTTAATACCTCCCGCAGCTACCAAATCATGAACACTCCCTCTTAGCTAGGGAGGTATTAACTATGGTTTTCTTCAAGTAATGGTCTTAATCACATCCATCCATCTCACATGGCATGGGAAAGACTCAGATGGTCTTGTAGACCAATTCACAGGTAGCATCACCATGGCCACATAGGCTATCTCATGATCAAATAGATCACATCACAAGTATCACCATCATAGCCAAACAAGCTATATCGTAGTCACACATAGACTATCTTATGGTTATGTCACAATCATGCATCTGGGGCCTCATCAACATACATAGCATATCTCTAGTGGGAACAACCTCATTGCCCTCTTAGATATTATGGGTCTCAACATCCTTTTAGACCTTATGTCATTACAAGACTTCATATAGCTCACTCAAATCTAGGAAACTAGCCAATTCACGCTGAACTGCACTACTTCCCAACCCACATAGAGTCTGGGAAACTATCCAATTTATCCAGTTCACAAAGAACTACACTACTACCCAATCCATACGGAGTCTGGGAAACTATCCAGTGTAGCCAATTCACACAGAACTGCGCTACTACCCAATCCATACAGAGTCTAGGAAAGTAACGTTCCTGTAAATGACTACCTGTTGCTGCCATAATCTGTAAGCTACTTCCCCCTAGAATCGCATATGTGAATCATCATTTCCTCTTATGAGGGAAGTCCTTCTGGACCACACCAAGATTTTCCATGAAGTACTCAAACTTTACGTTTGACAGAGACTTGGTCAACACATTTGTTATATTCTCGTATGTGCCAATATATTGGTGCTTCACAACTCCCTTTTGCACTAGATCTCGTATATAATGGTGCTTGATCTCGATGTGCTTGGACTTTTCATGAAACATAGGGTTCTCAGACAACTTTATACAACTCTGTTTGTCACAAGAAATACAATTCACCTCCAACTTGAGATCAAACAGTCCTGCAAGCAACTTCTGAAGCCACACAACTTCACTACTAGTTGAACATCCTACTATATATTTTTCCTCATCCGTACTGAATTCCATACTAGTCTTCTTCTTGTTAAGCCATGAAATCATAGCTGACCCCAAACTGAAGCAACATCCCGATGTACTCTTATGATCTATGACACTACCAACCCAATCTGAATCAGCATAGCCTTGTAGTCTTATCTTACGATCTAAAACATATCAGAGTCCAAAGTCTATTGTATCCTTCAAGTACCTTAATACGTGCTTTGTCGCAATCAAGTGAACACATCTTGGTTCAATCATATAATGACTCAAATTGTTCACCGCAAAGCATATATCTGGCCTAGTATTTGTCAAATACATCAACGAACCAATCATCTGTCTATACATGGTGGCATCCACTTTCTCTGAATATGTATCACTCAATAACTTTAGGTTCGTCACCATCAGTGTGGGCATGGATTTAGAATCCATCATTTCAAATATATTCAGGATTTCTACCGCATATTTTCCTTGGCTAAGGAAAATATCGTCCAGTTTCTGCCACACCTCTAGACCCAAGAAATAATGCATCATACCCAAGTCTTTCATCTTGAACTTCGATGCAAGATTTCTCTTGCACTCAATGATGAGCTTCTTGTTCCCTGTTAGAAACATGTCATCCACATATAACAACAATATCACTGGTCTACTATCATCCGTCTTGTAGTAAAGGTTGGGATCTTCTTTACTCTTGGTAAAACCAAAGTTCATCAGAAAGTTGTCAATTCTACCATACCATGTCTTGGGTGCTTGTTTCAATCCATACAAGGATTTATTCAATCTGCACACATGTGTCTACCTGTCATGTGTCTCTAATCCTTGTGGTTGCTCCAAATACACTTCCTCTTCCACTACACCATTCAGAAATTTTGTCTTTACATCCATCTGACGTACCTTCCTTTTCATTGTTGCAACTATCGCAAGTATAGCTCTAATTGAAATGTATCTCGCCACAAAAAAAAAAGTGTCTCCTTGTAATCTAATCCTTCTTTATGTCACTGAAATAAGGGATAATTCCTAGGAGGTCTCATATCTCCTCGAAACCTCTAAAGCTTTGATCTACCCTCCTTAACTCATGGCACCTGACTGTCAGTCTTGGAAGACGTCTCTCTCTCCCATCTGGATATGAGGAGGAATACTTTCTGAATGAAAGTCTCTAAGCCACTGAATCTCTCTGAGATTAGGCTCACTCTGAGTCTATATAATCTATGGAGCCATCTACTCCCTCTGCATGTGTTTACCTTCTCTGAAGTCTAATATTCTATGAATTGTCCTGGGGAGGCTGCTCCTCCCTACTAGATCAAGAGGGTTGACTCCCTATGAACTCTAGATCCTCTTGAGTTGGTTCTTGTTGGGGCCACCTGCCTCACCACACATCGAGCCATCTACTCCTTCTCATGATATGGCTCATCAATTCCATATATATTTTCATCCTGCAAAGTGTCATGGGACCATGTTGGTCTCTTCCTCATTACTGCAACGATTCTGGGTAGGCCCTTCTGGCTCTACTAACTCTTCCCGATGATCTGAAGAGTGATAAACTACATTAGAATGATTTGTTTAGTCATATTTGGAGCCTTTTTCTCCTTACAATCAATCTCCATATGAGATACTCCGTATCCCGCAAAAGTACCCTTCTTCGTCCTATTCTTCTTCGATACATGGATGTATACGGTCGTGTATACAACTTCTTATCTGGATAGTTTTCCCCATGTCTCAAGCTAGAGACCATATAATATGTTTCATCCTACAACCATCACTATAGATCCCTCTTAGAGTTATCACCTGTGACCTGCCTGGAACAAGAGGCAAGAACAACATCTCCATGGTAACCTCCATGGAGTTTACAAGATAACCTACCTGGAACAAAGTCAACAACCAAGAACATATCCTAGAGGAGATCAATTTATCTTGTAGGCAAGTGCATTATTACTATGATAATTGATTGGAGTGTTATTCATACCAATACCATTCAAGTGTTATTAAACTAACAATAGCAATATCAATAATAAAATTCTAAAGACTATTATTCTAGTTATAATACTTGCTTAAACTGTAGCAATATAAAATATCAAACTTGATATGAAAACCTGGAGTTTGGTTGCTACTGTCCCACTTGAGTTGTCTTCAGTTCTAATACATTAGGTATCAGATGGTCTTTTATTGAGTCTATCAATATCCTCTTGGCCTTGACCTCATTCTTTCATTTTCATAATATTTCTGGAATCAAACATGTAGGAGGCTTCTCCTACCCCTTTAATGGGATACTGATAGTCATCACCGAGCTTCACCTTATGAGGTGAATTCTTCTGAACCAGTTTTGAAAGAGAATCCTTGTAACCGGTCATGTGCTTAGAGGAACCACTATCAATAAGACATGTGTCACTTCCATGAGTGATTGTTCCTGTAAGAGATGATATCAATATATATTCTTCACTTGAATCATCTTCTTTTTCTTTCTTCTGAATAGGTTCATTGTCTTTTATGGCATGAGCATGATATATTTTATTATGTCCTTTTTTTATCTGCTCTTTTATGAGAGGACAATTTCTTGTAGTATGTCCCATCTTTTGGCAGCTGAAGCATTTGTAGCTTGAATGATATTTGTGAGTCTTTTGAGACTTCTATGACTTTTGAAATTTATTTGGGGGGCGATCCTCTTTCCTGCTCTTTCCTTTTATTGCATGTGTTTCTAATGCTTGATCATCATCACCCAACTTTTCTTCTCTTGCTTCCAGTCTAGCTTCTTCTTGAGTACAATCTTCCCATAGCATGCTAAACTTTGTTATCTTTCTTCTGGAACAGATTCCCTGAATAAATGATTCCCAATACTTTGGGAGACCATTCAATGTAGACATTACTAGCTCAGCTTCTTCAATTGTGTCTCCAATGGCATCAAGTTGTTCTTTGATTTGAGACACCCTTGTGAAGTAGGATTAAATGGATTCTAAATTCTGCATCTTCACATGCTTGAGATGTGTCCTCAATGTCATCTTTTGGTTGATATTCTTTCCTTCATATAATCAGGATAAGGCATCGAACATCTACTTTGGAGTTTTCAATGATGAGACATGAGGGATCAAGTGATCCTTGATACATTTTGCAATGATCCTCTTTTCCTTTACTAGATTCTTCTTGTACCTTTCCTTAGCCTCATCTCCCTCTGGCTCTGCAACTTCTTCTTCAATAAATCCTTCTAGATCATTTTCCTCTAGAATGAGAATCACTCTATATTTCCATGCTCAAAATTTATCAACACCCTCATGCTTCTCATCAAGCTTAGTGTTGGAAGTCTTTATGCCCTGGGATTTAGAAATATGACAAAAATTGAGACTTTGCAGAAATTAATTTTGGACTTCCCAATAAATGCACTATTCCAAGGCAACCTCCTTTCTTCAAGGGTCTTCTCCAACTTAACCTTTAAATTCTCAAATGTCTTGACCTAGGTTTTATGAGGAAACCATAATTTTCCAACTTTTGAATTTTGGAGATCTGATTCGGGGGAAAGATGTGCCCTCCTTAGATGACCTTCTTGGTGGATTTTGTAAGTGCTCAACGAGATTGATAATAGGGGAAATTGACGATCTTCCTTCTAGTGGTTAGACTATTCTTGAAGGAAACCATCTCTGATTCCATGTTAAAATATTGGTATGCTCATTTTACCATAAACAATGTTACATTATTATCACCCAACCATAGGCACTTACACGTACCACCTCTGAGCACAATAACCTTTTCTTAGATAGAATCCGTACATGAAGAAATTCTTAAACCCTAGCCAGAAATACCAACATGACTGCATCAACAACAAAATACCAAGAGAAGCGCACAAGAGAGAGATACCATAAAGACTGAGCAAGGAGAGACTTCACCACTGTAACTATTGCGTCACCTTCCTCAGACTTGCTCTTCCTTTTGTGTCACCATTGCAACTTCTGCAACTGTAGCTCCTCAGACTTGTGCCCTAACTAAGTAAGTGAGAATGTGAAAATGAGGTAGCGCCTTACATCTATTTATACTATCCTATCCAAGTGACTTTTCATGCGGGTATGAATTCTCTTTCTGGAGCCTTCTAATTCTTTATTATTATTCTCCTTGGGCCGAATTCTCTTCTAGGGTATTTCCATATTTGTTTAATGGTTCTCTTGCTTCCACAATATTCTATTATAATCACAAAGGTTATATTGGAGGTTAATACCTCCCACAACTACCAAAACATCAATAATCTCATGGTAGCACCACTGATGAGCTTCCCCATCCAATTGTAGGATGGAAAAATTAATTGCCTCTACCTCTGTCATTGGGTTAAGCTAGAAATAAGTGTACAACTTATGTACCCATGCTCGGGCTATGCACCTATCAGATCCTTCAAAAGATGAAATAGTCAACTTCCCCAACTTGCATAGAAGATCAAAGTTCGGTTGGCTCTATGTTGTCCTATGCTTGTTGCTCATTATGAGGTTGCAGTAGTCTTGGTAAGACATAGTTTCCTGGATCTCCTCCTCTAACTCCTGATACTCCCTTAAGTAGGTAGTGACCTCATCAATCGAACCTTGTTGTACCTGTGCTCATGTAGGTTGCTCTTCAAGGAATGGTGGAAATAATGGCCTATGTATTTTCCTGCTTCCTGTCTGTATGATACTTTGTGATGGAATGTGGGTATTTATTCCTTCTGCATGAGTCCTACCTCCTTTGTGGCTTCCCTCTACATGGTTCCTATTGGCACCCACATGATTTTGATTCACTTGGTTGCTGGTAATGAACTGTGTCAGAAGTCATGCTTATTGATTCTGTCCATTGGTCATTTGTTGTTTCCCATTGACTATGGACTCTAACAACTATAAGGTCCTTTTCTCAGGATGGTCCCCCATGTTTCCCCCTTGTCTTGCCTTTGATTGGTTTACTTCTACTTCTTCTTCCTCTGGTGACTCTAATCCTGGGATGGGTTGTCCTCCACGTCCCTGTCTTTAGGCATCAATGTAATCACATGCTGGAAAGATCACCAACTCTAATACCACTGTAATATCCCCAATAGAGCTATTAATGTTTGTTTTCCAATTTATGTGTTTTCTGGTTATGGTTTTTTGTCAAACACTTACATTACATTCGTTTTTATTGACAAGTTTTCAAAAACATATTGCATGCAAAATATTTCTGTCAACACATCGTATATACACATAGTATGGAAGAGACAATTTTGGCACTTTTATTATAGATGGAATCTGTAATACAATGAACTATCTAGTGGTTGCTATAAGATTTGTAGAACATCAGAAAACACACACATTATGAAAACAAAAAAATAGAAACAATGCCATGTCCTCTCCAAAATAGATGGATCCTCTGCATAAATACCCTACCAAGATAACTCGACCCTTCCTGATGCCTCAAAGATTCCCTCAACCACCCGATATGCCAAAGAAATGGGACTTAGCCCCTCTCAAAGACACCTGTGGATCCTCTAGAATAACCAAGTCTACAAAATAATAGTGCGACCCCCTCAAACCAAACCCCAATGACTTCCTTAGATGCCACAACCCTCCTAAATCACCTCGACCCACTCCTGGAATAATCACGAGCCCTCATAGATCCACTAGAAAGAGAATCAACCCCCATATAAGCCTAGATGACTCTCTCCAAGTGACACGATCTACTAATACACCCTCACGGGTTATCTAGATACCCACGAATCTATAACAAGGGTAAATCGATACTCCAAGATGGCACCACAAACATCCTATGTAAATTGTTGCACCCTCAAACTGCATACAAAATGAAAATGGTACTTCAATAGAAATCTTGAATGGATTCCCCCTTTTTTGTGTCTTGCTAGAGTGTATATCTCATCACCGAAACCAAACGAGCAATGAAAGGGTTTTTCCCAAAACCCCAACGAAAAAACTGGTTGCAAGAGCACTCCAATAAGATATCAAATCATCATACCAAATCAAAGCGATACCCCTCCTTTTATTCTTCTTCCAATCCTTCTAAATCTTCCCCCTTTTTGACCAAATCAAACCTTACCTTACTTCCCCTTTAATTTTCACTTAAACAATAAAAATTTCTTTTTAATGTTTAAGTAATTAATCATTTATATTTTTATTTATTGTCACTTTAGGATATTGACATCTTCTAACCTAGTGACACTAAAATGAATCTCCACGACTCCCTTTTTCTACTGACTATAGCCTATGAAAGTTGTATAGGCTACTAAGTCATCTCCTACCAAATTCAAGAGGAAGGGACATCACAAAACCATCCCTTAACCTCCTCCATGATTCGAGCTTTGGAAGTCAATTGTCATTTGGCCTTTACTTCGTTCTCCAACATCTCAATTTCCTTCTTAGTTATAGCTATGCATTTCTCCTCAAAGTGTTGCTCGACCTCTCATGCTTCTCTCGCCTCTCTAGATGGAAAATTTAAGGTCCTAGAGGTTGAATCCTTACCATCACCTCTCTTGGCTTTATTTTTTCAGGCATTCCCATCCATGCCAGAACCTCTTCCCATCCTATTCTCATAGAAAAAACACAAACATAAAGAAGGGTCGAACCAAAACAATGACACAAACAAAAATAGGGGAAAATCGAGAGTAAAGATCCAAATGGGAAGGGGTGACTCCCACAATAGTCTCTTGTTCTCGAACAACACTTCCAATGTCTCTCAAGGGTCAAGAAAAAAATATCCCACCAAGCTCCAGGGCATGGACAATGAACTAAGAAAACAACATAGAGACGAAGTGTATCAAAAAGGGTTACCTGGGCCCAAAAGGTAGAGTTCCCTCTTATGAACCAAAGCTAGCTACCTTGAATGGAACATCTTTCTCTCCAGAGAAACCTTGGGCCAATTTCAGCCTCATACTAAACCTAACACGAAAATAACATCTTGCCCTGAGAAATCACCATCATTATAAGATCTTCCCACCTTCTCCTTTTTAGAAAATAATGACCTAGCTTTTCCCCTGTACTCCCTCCACGAAGGTGCATCACCTGAGCATAAACCATGGAGTCTTCTCAATGTACCATTGTCCTACTAAACCATTTAACACCATCATATCAGTGATTAGGTTGGAGGATATCATACTCTTCTCTAGAACCTTCATCCTCCTCACGTCACATCTGAACCAGACTAACGTGCTCCTGCGGTAATGGTTCTTGAATGCATGGAGGAGTGGTGACCTGACACAACATGTAGGCACCTGTGGCCCCACCTAGGTGTTATTATATATTATTATTGTTATTGTTATTGTTATTATAGTTATTTTTAAAAATTTTATTATATTATTTTTTTTATTTTTTTTTATTATTATCAGTATTATTATTATTTTTTAAATCACTTTAATTCACTTCAATTTTTTTCAATTTAATTTGTTAGTTTCATAATTTATGAAATTGCAATTTTCATTATTTTTGGTTGGAATAATATATGCAACTTCCGAAGTTTAAGATTTTTAGACAAAAAAACATTTATGTCCCTGAAAAGTTAAATGGATCTAGGCTGGTCCATACAAAAATTACATGAATTTGATAATAAAATACAAAGTAAGTTAATAAGTGGACAAACTCAATCCCCTTTTATAAAAGGTTTTTCTTATTAGTTCTTATAAGAAATGATAAGTCCATTGGATTTAGCTTGGGTGGTTGGGAGGAATGATTGTTACCCTCTTAGGGACCGTTCAAATCCTTAGAGTGACATGTTGTGCCCTTTAATTTATGTAGGTGCTTGATAGATTCCAAGTTAAATGGATCTAGGTTGGTCCATACCAAAATTACATGAATTTGATAATAAAATATGAAGTAACTTAATAAGTGGACAAACTCAATCCCTTTTTGATAGAATGTTTTTTCTTATTAGTTCTTATTGGTTTTGGTCCATTTTTAGTTTTTATCAATTTTGGTCCATTTTAAAGTTACCTAGATCCTCAAATTTTCAAAAAAAAGAGTGAATTGCGCAAAAATTTAATTCATTAACAATAAAATTATAAGAAAAAAAAAATACACTTCAATTTAAATTAAAAATAAAAATATGTAATTTTTTAATAAAAATATAAATAACTAATAATAATAGTAATAATCCAAGGGCTAAATTTTGAGGTTTTTCTCAAAAAATAATTAGCCAATTTCCATTTTTTCTAAAAATGATTCTCCCAAATTCCATAGAATAAAATTATTTTACCTTAAAAATCACCAAAATTTTATAGAAAGTATACAAAATCCTTAGAAATTTGAATATTTTTACAAAATTATAGCCAAACATTTTACATTTTGCATATTAAGGACTAATAAGATTAGTACATGTTTCTACATTTTAATATAAATTTTCATCACCACCAAGCCTCACACCAAATTGGTGTATGAGACCCACTTGTTTGTTTGTTGGAGGTGTACACATGCTTACCCCCTTTGGATTTGAATTTATCCACTTATAAACTTACTCTATAAAATAAAATTATAAGAAAAAATAAAATACACTTCAATTTAAATTAAACAATATATAAATTTTAATATAAATTTTTTTAAGGGATGATTTTAGGAGCTAAATTTAGTTCATTGGCTAATTTTCCATGGTTTTTGCCAAAAAAAGATTCCTTATTCTAAAAATGATTAGCCCAAATTCTATAGGATAAAATTATTTTACCTTAAAAGTCGCCAAAATTTTATACAAACTATATAAAATCCTTAGAAATTTGAATATTTTTATAAAAATATCACCAAACATTTATACTTGGAATATGAAGGATAAGTAAGATTCGCCAAGGTTTCTACATTTTAAAATAAATTTTCATGCTTAAATTTTTATAATATTCCTTTTTAAATAAAAATAAAAATAATTAATAATAATAATCTAATTTAAGCTCACCACACATCAAATTGATATATGAGACCCCTTTATTTGTGAGACAAATAAATCTACTAAAATCTATAAAGGTATACATAGCTTACCCCTCTAAATTTGAACATGTAACTTCATTAAAATCTCAGATCATAACTAGTAACTCATCATTTTAAATGTCTATTACATATCCTACCCCTCTAAATTTGAACAAATAACCT
The DNA here is from genome assembly GCA_009831015.1 of Picea engelmannii. Lineage (NCBI taxonomy): Eukaryota > Viridiplantae > Streptophyta > Pinopsida > Pinales > Pinaceae > Picea > Picea engelmannii. The sequence continues at coordinate 282,679 of ML816542.1, forward strand.
TGTTAAAATCTAATATCATAACTCATAATTTTAAATTTCTCTAAATCTACCCTAAAATCTCACGTCATAACTCATCACTTTAAAAGTCTCTAAATCTACCCAAAACATAATAAAATGAAATCACACCTAAATATTTTATTTTACCTTTTCAAATTCAAATTCAAAAAAAAATTAATTAATTTAATTTTTTTAAATGTAAAAATATGCATACCTATCAAAATTCCACTCTTTCGAAATTCTATGTTATAACTCATACTTATAAAAGTTTTTCTGTCTATCTAAAAACATAATAAAATGATATATATGTATATATAATTTTTTAAAATATAAATAAAAATACTTATCATAATTCCACCTCATTAAAATTCCATATCACAAGTAATCATTTTAAAGGTCTCTCAATCTACCCAAAAACATAATAGAATGGAGTAACACCTACATTTTCTATTTTACCTTTTCAAATTCGTTTTGAATCACCTTATAAACCGGCTTCCTCGTATTATCTCTTGCTTGGAAGGACGTAGCTTTGAAATTCGGTCTTTCTATCTTGGATGGTAATCCAACAGGGTACGCAAGTGGCACGCTCCTGCTTATAAAACTATTATGCTTTGGATCTCATGTCTGGTCGTTTCTCAAAATCGGTCTTTTCTCTCATGGACTGGAGTTCTTTCTGGTACTCACAGTGGCATGCTACCCCTGTTATTCCGGCCCAAAAAACATTAATAACCCAACTGCCTCTGGTAATTCTGATCCCATATATCGAGGTTTCTGTCACTTTTGCTATAATCGATGATAGGTATAATTTCATCTCGCATCGCGAGGTTTATTCTGATCACTCTTGAAAATGCTTATGGTTTCAATATGTGCAACCGGTCTTGGATTTCTTTAGACACCTCTACCTGAACCTGGAAGTGCTTTGAATAATATATTGTGCTTGGCACCTAACAGGATTTGAATGCTCATTGTTTTGCAGGGCATGTTTTCCAGATCAGTTTAATATCAGCCATTGTTTGTCAAGGACTGAAGTGGTAATTGGAAAAAGCTGGGAAGTAGCTTCAACAAAAGTTGAACAAAGGATAGAGATTGCACTCAGTATCAGTCTCAGGTACTTAAATATTGTTAGACATGGACATGCAAATGTGTTTAAATTTATTTACAGATTAGGTTAACATACCAGTCTAGCAAGGTCTACATTAAAAAACTATATAGCTAATATTACAACTGTAGGAAACCAACGAAAGTGACATTAATCCAGGAAAAATGTGGTAAAGGATGAGTGTATTAGAGACGAATTAAGGTATTATTATGAGAAGACAGCATCTATAATCTGAGCTGAGCTACAAGCACTACATAAAGAGATATATATTCTTTGCATTAATAAATTCGAGGAATCTTGTGATAGGAACCTTTGAAACAAAGTGGTATGCCCAGCCTCTATTTTGAAAGTGATTGTCTGATTGATGGGATTTATTTGCAGATACGTTTTGGCATGACCAGTGGGGCCTTGTTAGTTCAGAAAAAGAGATCTTGATGCTTTAATGAAGATGGCAGCTCGTATAAAGCACTTTTTCTTGTTAGCAAAGATTACATATAATTCATCCAAAGCGGAGCTCGGCGGTCATATTTCAGAAGCAAAGGAAAAAACCTGTATGTATTATAAAGAGCTGGGATGTTTTTAGGTTGAAAGCTGTCATTTAAGCTAGATGAAATCATGTATATATGAGGCCTGTATGATGGTAGGAACTGAGAGATCTTTTGATATTTTGTAATTATACAGGTGAATGGATTAGGACTTGTGTATTCAATAGCGACATTAGGGAGAAACTGTACATTTTTACAATAGCAGTATTACTTGTTACCAATTGGCCTTTTGTCCGCAAGAATTGGATGGAGTTCTCTTCCCTGGGATTTGAATTAGGCATATTCATCTATGGAAGTTCAGTTTTAGTGTGGAAGATCATAAGACGGTTTGGGCAGATGTTCAAAAGTTTGAAGAGGTGACTGTTTCTTTCTTGCCCCCTGAAAAGCTATGAATTGTAGGGTGTTTGAAATAGATTTGATAAATGGTTTATATTTGGACTAAATAATTTTCTTGATTGGATTGCCCATTTTCAGGGATTCTAACGCAGTGAAGTGTGACCAGGAAAAGGAAATGGTTCACCATGAGGATAACCGTGTTGGGGTTTTACAGAATTGGGGGGTTGATGAAGTTGCAATTGAGTCAGAAAATTCTAATGAGGATCTGAACAAGTCTACAGAGGAGCAATGTGGTGAAGCTCAGCTGCCAACTGTGTATGATATTGAAGGGGAGACTCAAGGACCTGTTGATCAATTGTCCAATTATGAGGCCTGTAGTGCGGAGGTCTCTGGTATTGATGGGAAACTTAGTCTTGAAGATCCAGTTGGGTGCATGAATTGTTGTATAGACCGAAATGAATTGGGTGCTTCTGAAACAGTTACAGCCCAAGCGAAGGAGTCAGAAACAAATGGAATGACCTGTTTTGAAACAGAACATGATATATGTATAGGTTTGGAATCAATGAAAGCCGGGGAGAAAGAATTGGAGACATCTGCAAGTGAAGATGTGGCAGCTTCTATTGAGGTCACTGACAAGGCAGTTGGAATTGAAAAGAACGAAGAGACAACAGAGATATTATTGAATCAAAATACTGCTGCAATTGAAGATTTGGGACCTAAAGTTGAAGATATAAGTGGAACTGAAGACTTAGTCACCAGAGTGGAGGGTAGGAATGCAGTTGAAGCTTTGACAAATACAGCTGAAGATACAGATAAAGTTGAGACAGCAGTGGAGCATACAAAGGCAATTGAAGCTCTGGTAAATACAGATGAAGACTCAAAAGCAGCTGATACTGCACTAATGGAGGATCCACATGCAGTTGAAGCTTTGAGAAATGCATCTGAAGAGCCAAATACAGATGATGATAATGCCAATTTAGTTGAAGATACTGATGCAGTTCATAACAAATTACAACGTCGTCTAGAAGAAATCGCAGATGAAGATAAACTTGAGGTATATGGGCCTCCAGATAACTTATCCTCACTAATTATATATGAAGACCCAGAGGACTATAACCTGCCAGATGTTCAGGTTCCTGATTTCCATGGTGAGAAGCAGCTGGAATCCTATGCTCATGAGCTTAAAGAGGCAGACGAGATCAAGTATCTCCAACACCAGTTGTTGATGATACAGTTTGAATCTGCGAGTGATGCAACCACCTCAAAATCTTCAAGTGAGGGGAGAAATTCCAGTAGTAGAGAGAGTGAGTGGAGAAATTCCAGTAGCAGAGATAGCGATCAGTGGAGAAACTCTACTAGCAGAGACTCAGAAATAGATGATTATTGCTACAACAATTCATTGCAACTTAGCCTTCGACAGAGAAGCTCCGGTGTATCGGATGATACTCTGTACGAGAAATACAAAGAGAGGATGCATCACTTTGATATTCTGAACTATCAACAAATGCATGCAGTTGGTAAGCTACTGAACTGCCATTATCGGTATCTTATCGAAAATTTTAGGGGCTAAAGTTCATCATTTGGTCTATTTTGCTCCCCAAAATAACTAAATTAAATTCAATTTTAGCCCAAATTTCCATAACAATTATTTTTCTAGAAAAATATAAAATATTAGATAAAACCCTTACAAAAATATGACTAATTGGAATTTTAAGCATAGTAAGATTGGCCAAAGTTTCTAAGCTTTAGATCTATGTTAACCCCAAATATTAAGCACCCAGAGAGATCAAAATATTGGTGCTAAAATCTGGGTCTGACCACTGACTGTATAGTGTTGTTTCTCAAGGTTTTCCTCAGCCCCAACGGCTCCTGAAATCTAGATCCCAGAGAATGGTATCATCTCTGCGTCAACTGTCATCGAGAAGAAGGGAACTGGGAGATGATGAGATCGAACAGCAGCATCAGAAGGATGAGTTAGAAACCATTTATGTGTCTCAGACATGCTTGACATGGGAGGTACTGCATTGGCAATACAAGAAAATTCAGCAATTGGCAGCCTTCAATTCAGAACCTTCTCCGTGCTACGATCGCTCAGCAGAGCAATTTCAGCACTTCCAAGTTCTGCTGCAGAGATTTCTAGAGAACGAGCCCTATGATCAGGGACTCAGAAGCCAAGTCTATGCCAGAAGCCGGTACCAATTGCCTAAGCTGCTTCAAGTTCCTGCTGTCAAGGGTAATTAACATCAATCAAATATTTGATCCTGTTATATTCTCCATATTTTGTGCCCATATTGTTTCTCGCAATATCAGATGAAATCCTAATGTCTAATATCTGTATATGCAGAAACAACTTCAGTTGGAGAAGAAGACCAGATCCCAGCAGAACAAGCAACTTCAGTAACTGCCCCGCAGTTGGCTGGAATGGTGGAGGGGGCGGTCGTGACTTTCTGGAATTTCCTTAAGGCAGACAAAGAAAAAACTTCCAAAACACTGGACGTGTTATGGAGACAGCCAAAGCGAATGGATTCCACAGACTTGGCTCTCGTGAAGGCCATTAAAACTTGCTTGAATAAGGTGAGTTTGATTGCAAGGAGAGAGCTAGGTGGGGCCATCTGTCAACTCTTCTTGTGTGCACCAGGCTGGTGATATGGTGTATTGAATAAAAGGATAAAGGAGGATAAAATATCCTATTAAGGTCCACAAGGGTAGTCTTACAAGTGTTAAGTTCTTTTATGATATGGAGAGAAACCCTCTCTCTGAGGTCACGCCCCTTCCTTTATACACACCTAAGGAAACATGTGTTAAGCTCATTTGATAATGGAGGAAAACCAACTTAGGAAATCAAACACTTTCCCTCACACAGACGCTTAGGGGCATTCAGGTCTTATCTCAAGGTTGGGAAGAATATCTCTGTTTCAAACAAATCCCTCACACATACGCTTAGGGGCATTCAGGTCTTATCTCAAGGTTGGGAAGAATATATCTGTTTCAAACAAATCACTGGTGTATCAAATATTGAATCTTAGTTGTTATGCAGCTTTAAATTCAATAAACCAATAAACCAAGTTTGACACACCAGTCATCTAGTTTAACTAAAGACATCCATGGAGGTGCAATATATCAAACCCGGGTTTATATGGGTCTGTGTTACATTTCGATTATCTTAAAATGAAATTCAGGTTTCCTTCAAATTAATCAAAGCATACAATAAGAGTCCTTACACTTGCACTGCTGTTAATGCTAGATATTGAATCTTTTGTTAGTTTCTCTGATTGATTTTGTGTTTTGGGGTGTTGGTCTCTTGATAATATTACCACATTGGCTTGCAGAAAGAGGCTAGATTGCAAGAACTCAAAAGAAGACGCAAATGTGTGAGACAGAAGCTGAGATCAGACATCAGCCTCAGCAAGGAGGAAGCAACTGAAATCTTGCTTGGTTTTATTGATATCAAGATAATATCCCGAGTGTTGAAGATGTCCAGGATCAGTAAAGACCATTTACGTTGGTGTGAAGAAAAACTCAATAAACTGGTCGTACCCAATGGCAAGCTCCAAAGAGATTATTCGCCTGTGTTTTTCCCATCTTAGAAATCAAGCCAAGCTTGATTCTGCTTAGATCTTGCATTACCAGCTATTAACATGGATTTGCTAGTCTAAGGACAGGCTAAATCTCCCCACTTTTAGCTTAAAAAATGTACATAGAATAGAATATTTGTATTTACTTGGGACTTTGATCCTGTAGGATGTAGGATCAAGGCACGGAGTAAGCCGTTTACCTCAAGGTCAATTCTGCATTGTCGATATTCATGTTTTGAAGTTTTAAAACATCCTCAAGGTAAATACCTAGTTGTTTAGAGGATGGATCTTTGATATTTGAAAATATGGCTGCCCTGTATAGAAGCAGAGATACTTTGTGTATTAATGTAATTAGTTCTGTAAGCTCAAATGAATACAGAAATGCTTCAGATTAATGTTCAAGTTCCCAGTTCCGCATATATCATGGGCTGTTCAGTTCCACTGCAACTAAACAGAAACCCAAAATCCCAAAATATACATGTGTAATGATCTCAAAATTTTGGTGGCTTAATAAGAAGGAGAATAATCTAATTTATGGTGACAGATTAGTCAGACGCCAAATTGATATGTTGTGTCAGTCCGTTAAATCAATATCATCAGCGCTGATAATTAATAACAGTGCAGTTCATTATCTGTCAGGTTCAAACTAGGCCTGATAAGACGAGGCATATTACTATTTTTTTTCAGTGACAGGGCCAATATGCTTAGCGTGCAGTATACTGTAATAATATGAATGCTTTTGTCTCATCTGTGCTGTTAGATTCTCGTGCATGTTCCTTAAGATGTTGTTATACTGTAACAGCTGTGGACAGGAAGCATGAAAATGAAACTTGTCTGGAAGATTGAAATTAACAAAGAATTGTCTTTCAGATAATTATCTGTGAGAGAATATTGATCTTTATTCATGTTCAAAATTCGGTGTACAATCGTAATAAATAAATGGAAGTACTTCAGCTTTATTGATTGAAAGAATTACCATCAGCTTTATTGATTAAAAGAGTTGTCGAGGTATATTATTTGATTCTTTGATTTTGAATTAGCAAACGTAGGGACTCAAACATAAATCACAATTGCCAACTCATTGTCGATTTCGTGTGTTGTTACTGACGAAGAAAAAATGAACAATTAATTTCAAAGGCAGTTTAAACGTTTTATCTTTTCGTTGTTTTGGTTTTCGTTGTTTTGGTGATGAATGGTTGATCTGCAGATTTAAGTGACTAAGTTTGCAGGATTTTTTAGCACATTGAATCCATTTATGCATTCAGAAATGCAATTTAAACAATAGTAAATAAAAATTTTGTCCAAACTTACATAATCCGATTCCTAAAAAAAACTCAAAAAATCAAAGATAAAATGTATAGCTAACACCATTGCAAAAGGTGTTTTTTTTTAAGTTTCTAGTTGAAATAAACTTTTTAATTATATAAAATAAAATAAACTTCTTACTTATATAAAATAAAATAAACTTTTTAATTATGTTTATGTTGGAAGGTAGTTCAGTAGATTAGATCAAGTGGATGGGTGAATTTGTTTTCTAAATGAATATTTACTAAATGTGGAGAAATACCGAAGGATTTCCTGTACTCAAGTTCCGGGTAAAAAAAATATTTAAATTAAAAAATATCTATTTTATTAAACTTATCCCATACTTCTTTAATATACGAATACTTCGTATATCATCAGTACAAATCAACTCTGTTCTGGACGCATACTTTGGACAAATCAACTCTGGTCTGGGTTGCATATTTCACTGAACTTTTAACACAATTCTTTTAGGGCAGGATCGTATATTTGACTGAACTTTTATCAATTCTTTTAATTAGCTTTTGTTCAATCTAAAGCTTCGAAAGGTAAATCAAGATTGCAAACCTGACTAAACTTTTATGAAATTTACAATCTTTTTTATTATTATCCAACTTTGATAACTGTTATTACACTCTCCATGTTAGAGTATTAACCCACTTTATTTATCCAAATTGTCCTATAATATGTGATCGTCACATTTAAATATATCAATTATCAAATTTTTAAATTCATTTTCTCAAAATAATATCAATTTTTTTTATAAGTTAATTACTGTAAAGTTGTAAATTCATTTTATTGAAATAATATCAAAGTTGTAAATTCATTTTATTGAAATAATATCAAGTTATTTGGTGAAGTAATTATTGTATATCTCCATTTTAAAAGATAGTTGAACCTAGGGATTGAGACAACTTTTTGAATAACTATTTTATTAAAAAATATAGGAATAAAAACAAGTTTTTTAATTATATTATAATATATTTTTTATGAAATTGTTTTTAATAGTGTGATGAAGTGTCTTCAAATAATGTTTTATTTTGATAATTTTTTATTTTTTTTTTAAATCTAATCTCATTTTGTTGGAAAAATTGTAAACATATAATTTCATTAACTATAACTTGTAATTTAAAAATATATTCTTTAATCAATTTAAAATGATTAAATTACAATTTGAACAATAAATTTGTAACAACTCAAGTTGACATGAGCATAGAATTGTTAAATAGTATCAAAATTATTGTGTATTTTTTGTTTCTTCTAGTTTCCAATTAAAATATGAAAGTTTGAGGAATCATGAGATTCCAATTATCTACAAAGATATTTGTAAAAAAATATTTTTTATTTTATTAGATTGTTAGAAATAGAACTTATACCTTTATTATATTATTAAATGTAAATCTTAATATTTATAAGTTTTATTTTATTTTATTAAACATTTTTAAAGATTTGGTATTGTGTTCTTTTTCAAAATAAAAATAAAAATGTAATACTTAAAAAAAAACAGAGTAAATTAAATTTAGGTGTAAATTAAATTTTCCATACATATGTAATTATTTAATTATGAAAAAAAGTATGTAATTATTTAATTATAGTAAGTATAATGATTTTGTTAAAAAAGAATTATATTACACTAACAAAAATAAAAATAAAGATAGTTAATGTACTCCAACTTAACAAAAAGATACAATAACCTTAATTCTTGTTTTTTTATTTGAATATCCATAAAAAATGAAAATATGCAACAATTACAAACAAGGAAAGGGCAATGACATTGAAACTACAACACATCTAACACCCTCTAAACAAAGCATTGGAATGGATAAAAAATTTAATACATTAACATCCTAGCTTATCAAAACTAGGAATTATAAATTTCAATTAACCTTGAAACTACTTTTTTTTTAGGCTAGTTTGTCTGTGACCGTGGGGGACTAGCCTGTGGCTTCAGAAACCGCGACTTAGAGGCATCTAAGCCGTCAAAATCACTAGGGGATCGCACCCATCCTGAGCCACACCAACCCTTAACATGAATGATTTTTTTGTCCTTGCAGGTTTCAGGCCGATGACTTAACATCATAGAGTGCCTTAACAACACACTCTGTCACAGACTGTCCTACACCTCGGGGACATAATTAATCTTGAAACTACTAATCAAACCCTAACCTAGTAAATTAATTTGAGAGGAAAATTGACCTTGAACTAAGTAACCATATTCTTAAGCCCATTTAAATTTTCATTGTGAAGCTAATTTAAGTTGAACCTAATCTACCATAAGCCTAAAACAAATTTGACATGAATAACATTTTTTCTAAAAATATAGAAACAATTATAAATCCTATAAGCACACACACACACACACATGCATAAGAGGTCTCAAGATTTCAAACATGGTAAACAAAGGTGCATTCAAAGTTCAAAATCTCTCCATTAATAGTGCTTGAACAAAAAAGGTTGAATACAAGTGTACTTTAGGTACAAACCCCTAAGACAGGTTATAATTTAAGCACCAAGCTACATATTAAAGAAATCCTGAAGGGGTGGCAGGTGTGTGGGGGGGGGATCTAGAGGAAAATCTAGAAATTTCATTTCCTTGGGGTATTGGGAGGGCATCAAATAATCAAGCAAAGGATTACACTCTCTACCATGGTATCCTCCTAGCAAAAAAAATCAATTTGAATACTTTGATCATCATCGGGGATTCTATCATAATCATTACTCTAATACTCTCAAAGACAATCCCCTACGATAGAAAGTTAGCTTCGATTGTTGCTCGAGTCTAAAATTAGATTGATGGCTTTCATAAGATCTCATTTCATCAAGTTCTTAGAGAATTTAATTACTAGGATGAATATGTTAGCTAACAAAGCATTAATTTACAAGACAGGTGTCATTTGGTCAAAATATGGGTGGAGCATGCACCCAATTCCTTAATAAAACTATGTATGCATGGGATGGACAACCATCAAATTCATTAATAGCCACTTGTTAATCAACATTCGACGATGGATTTCATGTAAGGAGCTCAGATTCGAAAGGATGAGCAATTACTCCTATTGCATTTTGGAAGTTGTGTTTTCATAGTGTTTTGAATACTGCGTGGAAGAATTTCCCCATCACTATGGGATTGTGAATTGGTATGGGGAACACAGTCACAAGGAAGAAGAATGGAGGTTGGTTTGGCGAATTCTAGTAATACCCTCTTCAAGATGTTGGTTACTTCTTGGAATCTTGGTATGTTTGAGATTTATGTTAGAAGGGAGAAAGGGAATGTATTTTGGTGGTTTTGGATGTTGGTTCTCAAACATGCTCAAGGTGGTGTTCTTTTTGGGTACTTGGCTTTGTTTGATTGGATAAGCCCTTGGTTTTCTTGTCTATTGCAATATTTAGTTGGCTTAGGTATGTCCTTTTTCTTAGTTTTCCTACTATATGTGTGTTCTTCTTTCTGGGTGATATCATTGTGGCCTATTCCATGCCCTAGTCTTTCATGGTCTGTCTTTCACCCTAGTCCTCCACTCCCTTTATTGTTTGGTATTGATAAATCTCATTTCTATAAGAAGGATCCCTCTACACATATTCCCTGATATTTCCCCCCTACATCCCGGGTCAATCCTTAGCTAGTCTCCCATAAGTCTTCATTCTCTCTTTGGCTTGTTGTCAACATGAACCATAGAGAGGTGCTGGAATTCAAATGAATTTTGAGAAACCATGAGGAATCAATACAATGCAATCAAACTTTGATATTCTCAATGACCGCCAAAGTACATGAGAATGGAAATCAATGCACATCTCAAACTACAATAATCATGAACTCTCTTGTTTAGCAAAAGAAACAAGTAGATGAATTGGAGGTTGAGTGCAGATTGTTGAGGAATTTGGTCATCAATCTAAGTAATTTTAAAAGACTCTCAACCAGTAGCATCAAATCATAGAACCATAACTTTAGGACATACTAAGTTAAAGGAAGAAGACATTGTGTACTATATTCTAGAGGACATGGACCTTGAGAAACATAATCCCTTCCACCCAATCATGGACACGAGGAAACAATTAGTCACCATGTTTTTTAGTAATTTCAAATATTCACTAAATCAATTAGACTATTAAGAGTTTTCTTTAAGGTGTATACATGCAAGTTGTTTATCATGAACCATCATGACATAATATTTTTAAGCTATTGTAATTTTTATTTTAAACTTTTGGAAAGCTATTACTTGTGCCTCCAATATGTTAACAATTGTGTTGTAAATTACTCATGTGTTGCATCTTTTATAATACAAAGTTTCCTAGTTTTGGTTTAAAAACTAAAACTAAAAATCCTTAATGCCTAATTTCTTGAAACTCTCTCTATAGAAAGAACCCTAAGTATTTAGAAACCTCAAATACCTAAAAGCCAAGAAGGGAAAAATCCCTAGAAAATCCAAACTAAGTACCCTCCCTGCGACCACATTTGAGCTTGTGAAAAGTGGAAATTATTGGAGAAGAACCTCATCAGAGATTGAACAATGCAAGGATGGCCATAGAGGCGACTCAAGAATGACATTACCTTATAATGATATCCATTGCTAATGTAATATCATAGTTTTGACTCCTCGAATATAATATGTAATAATCATGTATTATTGTGTGAGGTGGCATATGTGATGGGAATCAAGCCATGCGGGATGAGATATAATGATCCCACATTGTAAATATGTGAAATACATTGTAAATATTCCTAATGTGGAGTTGAAGGAAAAGGCTTAAGTAGTAAATGCATAGGAGTCCCAGTGGTGGGATAGGTTTACAATGTGGTGAGTATATTTTCCATGATGTGTGTGTGAAAGGGACATATTAATAATATAATATCCTCCAATATGGTTGTTTGAGGGAGTCACAAGGAGACTATCATACCACAATAAGGAAAGAGGAAAGGGGTGTTGTTGGGTGATTTGGGCTTGTCATTGTCCTTTGCAAGCACTATACTTTGTTGCCCATACTTTCTTACAAATTGTGTCATCAATATTTCACCATGGATATGTACTAAGTACAAGTGGCATATCCTTGGGAAGAGATGGGATCTCACGTAGGAAAATGTTTCACATCGTCTTTTCCATGCATTTTATCATCATTCTATCATTATGATTATTCAACCATTCATGGGTAGGGAGAGGAGACAAGATCCCGTGGAAAGGGGACGTTTCTCCCTAGTTTTCATGGTTTTTATGATTGTTATGAAGAGATTTTCCCATGTGTTTGTGGCTAGTAAAAGCGCATAGAAGTTGGGGAATCTTGCTTCTAGAAATGTGGAAGAAAATGGGATGGTTGGAGAGAGATACCATGCTTAGAATGTCCATAGTTTCTAAGAAAATACCTGTAGACTTGCAACCTTGTTATTGCTTCTCATTGACTATCTTTAGGCCAAATGATTTTTGTCCTAGATTGTCAGAAGGCATATAATAGATTGGGCTCTTCTGCACACACTAAAGAGAACTGGATGGGAAGATTACTTTAAGGGATTGTTGAGAAGAGAAAGAGTGGTTCTTCCTTATGTTGTGTGGGGAAATGAAAGAGAGTACCATGGCTAGTATGATTTCTAGAAGAGGGCTTGGAGAGCTTTAAAGTGAGTAGATGACTTGTCATGAGAGTAATGGGTTGGGTTGAGTGATATTAGAGTTGTAAGGCTTGGGGAGTCCATCCCAACCACATGCTCCTCCAATATGGACAACTCGGGAAAGACATATTGCTTGGTTCGGTTTAAGGAGGCGAAAGTCTTCTTATATTATGGAGTTGGGGTTCCTTGGGCATGCGCCATGCCAAGGAACGACTTCATCAAAGATTTCTTGCAACAGAGGTTGAGGTGATGACTTGATGAATATGTAGGCATAAGGTGGGCACTCCACTGAAGTAATGGGTGCTCCACTAAAGAGACAAGTTAGCTAAGGGCGTCGATTGGATGCTTCGGCAGAAAAGGTGCCCTGACCAACCAGATGGAAGGAAAACTTGATATTGGGAGAGATCGATCACCTTGGGCACCCGACACACCAAGGGGAGTGACCAAGGAGACATGTGATAGATGCTTAGTGAAGAAATGGGTTGAATGGTCGGTTAAGGCATGACTTGGGCACCCAACAAAAATGATGAGTCGACTAGGTGATAAAGGGAACACTTGAGTGAGTCAGTCGACTCACCTAAGGGATGTGTGCCCCTTAGGAAAAATCAGGCCCAAGTGAAAAGTGGACAAGATACCAAACAAATGTGTCGGATCCAAGGAAAGGGCATGCACCATCTCCTATGATGGGAGGCTATTTATGCACGATGGAGAAGACCATTTGGGAGGCAAGAAGGTTGGAGATCATAGGTGAAATTCTTCCTTCATAATCGAAGAGTTGGGAATTTGAGGAAACATCTAAGGTAGAGAGGGTGAGCTCCTCCCAAGGGGCCAAGTTGACCTTGGTGGGTGACTTGAGCCGCCTTGAGGAGTCTGCACCAAAGAGCAGAGAGGGCGAGTTCTTCTTGAAGAAATACACTTGTCGGATAAACAAAATTTGGTGGTGAAGTTGGGTGTTATAGGTCGCACCATTCTGAGCCAAAGACATTAGGCATTTCAGAGATGAAGCATGAAAAGTTTTGTTCAAACTTTTGATTGTGGAAACAAAGGAAGGGCGCCAGGTGACTCATCAAATAAGAGTCTTTCATGTTTTCACACAGGTTCTTTGTGTAAACTAAGCAAAATCTCCCGTGTAAACTTTCTTTGTGTGGCACGAGCTAGGCTCAACACACTATTGTTCTTGTGTATTAATAATTTGGGTGTTAGGTCGGTTTCGCCTCCCACTTGCATATTTCCTTGTTATTGTGTATGGATGTTCTTTACTTGTTGAATGTTCTAAGTATAAGAAACAAACATAATTGTTAAGTAATAAATGAAACAGATAAGTAAGGTGTAGTCTAGGCCAAGTAAACCAATGTGGCTTTGTCACTGAGTTGAACTTTTGCAGTGCCACAAGATGTTGGGAACGTTGGATGATTCCACCATCCAACCGAAGGTTCACCAACACCCTAACAAGATCCCTTTAGGATATTCCTTCACCCTAACAAGAGCCCTTTAGGATATTCCTTCACCCTTGTGGTATCATGGTCTAGCTTGGGGATGGACTCCATAGTTTATTTCTATAGCTGGGTGGAAATTTTTTCCTTAGCAACTAGTTTGGTGGACATGGTTTTAATTGCAAATAAGTATTCATGGTTCCGTTCTTGTGGGATGCTTTTCAGTTTTGTTAATGTATTGATTTAAATAAGTAATGGAATAATTTAGAATATGCATTGTTATTTCCACTACTATGTATATTTTCATATGAATTATATAATGTATTGTTGTTGGATGTTAAAATCAACCTCATAGATTCTTAATGAGGCTAAGAAATCTTGTGGGTAGTGTCAAATGGGAAAGGAAGGTATCTAGAGATGCTACAGAGTGGTACTAGATCTCATGTTACCACACTAGGTTGTATTGGGAAAAAGTATGAGTGTTCAGATGGAATTTGTGGTTGCTTGCCAGTTGTTCAACAAAAAGCCTCAATGAGAATTGAAGATAAATGTCATAAGCATGCAAGGTGTTAAGCTAATGGAATTGATTCCCACGTTAGGTTAATGTTGAATACTATGGATAGGTTATGGAAGTATGGTGAATATGAATTCACGAGGCTCATGTTTCAACTCCAAAGAATGTGTATCCTTGTAGCAATATTTGAGAGTTATGTTTCTAATTCCAGGAATGATCAATATTCCCTATAGTAGTTAAAGAGGGGAGTCAAGTTTTAAATCTTGAGAAATGCAATCTTCTATTATTGGCATATGATCAATGTTATTAAAAAAATCAGTAGAAAAGAGCAATGGTGCTAAATAGATTCTTGAATCTATTGGTTACAAGGGTTGACATAGCCTATATTTGTGGTTGATGTTGAATGAATTCAATGTCAAATTGTTTTACAAAGAAGTTGCAACATTCTTTACCATCATTTGTGGTCAAAATGAGGATATGTGCATATTGGAAGGGCATAGATCAAATCTAGATGAGATAATGCTAAATGACGAGAACCTATTGGCTTGGAGAGAAATCAATGGATGTGCTTAAGTAAGGTCAATGTCAAAGATAAATCATTGCACTATACGTGCATGCATATTATCAAGGGAGTGTTCTTCCATGAATGACTAGGATTTGATCAACCATCTCAAATGATGGTTTAGATCCTCTCATGGGATTTGAGTTTGATGGGGGGTGCAATGTTTGGAAAAGCTATGAACAACCAAGATTTCATATGTTAGTTTAGATCAACTATTGTCATTGATCCACAATGTTTGGGAAAAATTTGATGGAGGGAGAAATACATTGCCATGAATGGCCATGATTGAGTTTCCCTAGTGAGATTGATGGTGGATAATCCTTTGTGTTGTTAGGAAAATCTTGGTAGGATGAAAATCCAACCATGTCATGAACAACTTAAATTTCATCAATCAAATAGATCGACGACCTATAATATCTTGTTGTGGTTTCTAAAATAAGGAGGCAAAAGACACAAATTTACCATGAATGGCCATGATTGCATCTGCAAAATGATCAATGGATTACAATCAATTATGATGATCAAGGGATCCTTTTGTTGAAACAATCGAGATTTTTCTCGTGGGTTTTACATAAATGGTGGAGAATCACTTGCGATAGAGTGGAAAAGTGTCAGAAAAACAGGATAACAGAACAATAAAATAAAACAAATGCGGAAATAAAACACAAAAGATACACAATATAATAGAGACACAAATATACATGGTTCACCCAGTGTGGGATACGTCCACCAGAGAAATTGTCAGGTCATTCCTTATTATTATCCATCAAAATGAAGGGATACAACCTACAACACACCTGATGTAACTTTATCTTCTTTATCTCACCTGATGTAATATTTTACAAGGAAAATTTTCCTAAAATTTCACTTCGGGGGCGTTGCCCCCGAATCCCCTGCCAAGGGGGCTACAAAAATTGTCGTCGCCACCCTTGGACCCCTCTGGAGACAATAGTGGGGGGAAATCCCCCCCACACCCCCATGTTAGGGAATTGGGTCTAAGAACGACTGAAACAAACCTATGAATCAAGAATATAATGAGGCTCCACAACCAACAAAAAGGTTGGGATGGAGAGAGAACATGTTGCCATGAATGACTCATATTTCATTGGCATGTGGATATCAATGGCCTAGATCTTTTTATGGAATTTGGAAAAATTTGTGGCACACTCAATAACTATTGCCATGAATGATCGAGATCTTACTCATTGATCTTGAGCTACGATCTAGATATTCTTGCGGTGTTTGGAAAGTTTGGGGGAGGAGAGAGATGACATGGCCACGAATGACTAGGATCTCACCCATAATCCAAAATCGATGGTCCAAGATCATGTAAACCCCCTTGCAAGTGGAATACATGAGCTAGTTATAAATTGACATTGTATGTCTACATAGGGACATGTAGAGTACATAATGAATCCACACCACCTGCCACATAAACATGTGACACATGGAACACCACGTTAGTAGAAAAACAAATTTGTAACCAAAATCTTATTTTGGTGATAACTAGAGCATATGAAGTTAGATGAAGGTGAAATTTCAAGGGAAATTCTATAACATCAAGGCCTCTAAAAATGGAATTGAGGGTAAATTTTCAAATTTGGCCCTGGAATCTTGAAAATTGGTCAATAGTAGTTTTAAAAGACTGGGATGGTACTTTCTATCAGTAACTCCATTGTTGATGAAATTTAGACATTAAAGAAAAATGTGGGCATGAGAAACCACAGACAAGAAATTGGATAGATTTTTCAAAGGGTTCATAACACAATTGAAGAAATAGGGGAAAATCCACTATTCTGGGACACTTTTTAGCAGTTTTGGAAACTATAATTGGAGGAAAAGAAACCCAAGACAACAATTGTGGAAAAAATACCCTATTAAACATTTGATATTTTCAATAATCCATACAAAATTTCCCCAGTGAAAGTTTTGTAGATCTTTATAGTTTAAAAGATACCAAATTTCACCAAATCTTTTAATTCTAGATAAACTGAAAAAAGTGAAAAGTTGGCAATTCCAAATTAATGCTCAAAATGATTGTAGTGTAGAATCACCGAGATAAAGGTTGTTGGGTGTTCTCAATTAGAATTATTATCAGTTCCCATTGAAAAATATTTTCTATTTCTCACTGTACTCTATTCTATAACTGGAAGAAGTCAGTCTATGACCTTGATTGCACTAACAAAAAAATGCAGAGATTGGTCAAGAATAGTGAACTTCTAGGAGTTATAACTTTTATCTCCGAACTTAGAATCGAGCATGAGTATAGTCATTAGAAATATATTTTAGAGGAGTTTAGAACAAAAGGATTATATTTTCAAAATATTCTTTTGATTGTTCCATAAAATGATCAAAATAGAGCCTCTGGGATTGATTGAACAAAACAAGTATCTATGTGCATAATCTCCAAAGAGCCCTAAACTTGGAGTAAGGACTATGTGATGAAAGAAGGTGTATAATAAGGTATAAATAAACTTGGAAAGTATTGTACATCCTATGTAATGGAACATCTAGGGAAGGATGTTAGCTCACTTGAATAAGCAAGTTAATTGTCATTAGTGAAAGGGATGACCTGTAAATGCGATTTAAGGATGGTAATACCTTATAAAGAATGCATATAATGCATTAACCATAATAAACATGTGCAATTTAATTTGTAGAGAATAATTGGCAGAGAAGATATGTGGTGCTCTTGGTTGATGTAGTTGTTATTTTGTACACCAAGAGAATGAATCATAGAGGTATGAGATATACTAGCCTAAAGAGAATGTCATCCCATTTTATGCAAGCCCCTTATCCCTTGAGAGAAGGAAATGTAGCCTAGCAATGAAGGTAGTAGATTATGAAAGGAATAATGTATGCATAAGGAAAGAGCCACTGGAAATATTGGATGCTAGAGGAAATCTACCAAGATGAAGAGGGCATGTGCCCCATGCATGAGATGGGTAAACCATCATACTAGATAATATTTGTGTATGCTTGGAAGAGTTGTAGGATATGAACCATCAACTTACGTCTAAAGAACATGGAGTGAACATTGAAGTTCAATCCACTTAGGAGCTTCTATCAAGGGAATGAGGAAATCCATTTTGTGGAACTACCTTGTGAGACAAAGAGGATCTTGGTTAAGAATTTTCCAAGGAATGAAGAGGAAATTTCAGCATTGGACAAGGTTTAAGTGAAACTTTATATGAGGAAATGTCAAGTTGGGATTGAATGGAACTACTAGAGGAAAATGGAGCAACAAATATCATAAATGGATAGAATGCAGAGGCAACATAAGGCATAAAACAAAGATAGAAGATTCCAAGAATTAGTTGTAGTATTAAATGATGCATGTGGCCAGCAAGGAAAATGTGAAAATGAGGAAGATTTTCTCACCTTAAAATCTATTTTATTTGTAGAGTAGAGTTGTATGATTTTGAAGTAGAAAGTATATCTTATGTGTGAACCAAGTATTTATACTTTGGTGAGAATATTACAACTAATGATCTATTATGTGATAGACAGAAAGGCCATGCAATAGATCAACTATGCTATGGAATTCCATGCTATGCAGAGGAATTGGAAAGGATAATTCCTTCACTCTTCTCTTTCTTGTCTATATTTATCTAGATTGAGAAAGATGCCATGTGAAGATAGTTAAGGTATGAGAATATTGATAAATGCAAGATAACAAAATAGTTAGATAGGTATGCACTAGTAGACATATTAAGGTATAATATGTGGTAGAGTGCATACAGATATGCTTGAGCATATATGAGGTTTCATATTGACCAAGAGTGGAGTTTTGTTACATGCAATGAGTATGGAATGGTAACTAAATATTTTTTTGTGGTTGTGTAACCATGAATGGTTGAGGACATAGTTGAAGATGTTGATGATACCACCACCTATGACAAACGACCTCATGAAAAAGAAGAAGGAAAAGGGGTGCTTGTCAAGAGGTTGGTGAGGGGATCATGTGAGTTCCCACGAGGAACTAACTAATTAGGTAACATCAAAGATGTTGATGGAAACCATACATGTGTGAATTGGTCATGACAATGTTGCATGAGTGTTGAAAGAGATTTTTGTAAGAATTTATTTAGTCCTGCTTAATATCTTCATTTATATGTTCACGATGACATTTGAATGCATGCATGTGGTTGATACTTATGTTAGGTATGATAAATGCAAGAAGACTTGGGCATATAAATATAGCTCAAAATATATTAATGAATTCATATGAAATAGAATGCCATGTCATGTTGTGTTGATTGTGAGGTAATAACTAAGGAAAGTTGGGACTTATGATCCTATTGTGAAAATGAATTCCATGTGAGATAACCATGTGTGAGGCCATGTGTTCATGGACATGGGAAAGCCTATATCGTTTCACAAGTATCCAATGGTGTCCCTGCTTATGTTAGTATTTGGGTTGGAAACCTTCTTGGAAACACCAAAACCACCATAAGAGGAGGAAGGCTTTCCTAAGGGACTATTGAGCAGAGAAAGGAAAGGCCTTCTAGTATGCCTGAGTGACTATTTAGTAGAGAAAAGGTATATTTATAGTGTTATGTTTTGGATGAAGAGGAAGATGTTTAGATGACCAAACAAGTCTTGGGGAGATGCATGGGTGATGTGTTAAGGCATTGGTTCAACCCTCTAACTTGTCATGGTAGATCACATGAGTTGGCATTATGGTGCATTCAGTGCATGTGCATAAGTGCAAGGGTGCATTGAATGCATGTGCATAAGTAGATTAAGTAAATGTTCAATTTGTGATTGTGCATCCATGAATATTGTAACACATATTTAATTTCATCATGTGAAATATGCTTGTTGTACTAGTAATACATATATGATGAGCAATATTTCATTGCATTAATATATTTAAAATTGAAAGTGATCAAATTATTGATATGTCATAATCCTTAGATCATTTTAGGTGTTGTTGTGGATGTCTCAATGAAAAGATTATATGCACGAATACTCATAGTTTGTTTGGTTGATTGAAAGTTCTATCCATGAGGACAAATTGTCGGTAAAATTGTCTTGAATATGGAAATGAGTGTAAGTCCATAAGGAGGACTAGTTGTTGATGCATATAATGGTCGAGCATTGTAAGAAGGATATCATAGTTGTGAAATCTGATATCTATATGAAACATATTTAAAATTTACGATTGTAATTTTTCATGATAGAATCTCATGGTAACTTTACATGTATAATACATGTGAGACGATGGGTTTGTCTATCTAGGACATGGGATGGTTGTTGTAAGCTATAAATCATGGGAAGGATGTTACTTTGATGATACTAGAACCTTATGATACGCCTTGATTACCATAAGCTATTGTTTATTAGAGGTTTCTAATGGGACACACTAATAGTAATGTTCTATAAGTATGTGTTCTTCTTACACATGGAATCCTTTGCAGGATGGATTGCCAGAGGAATTGTTTAGTAGATAAGGGGATGCTTGAACCTGGAAGGGTGAGTGTGACAAGGAAGAGCCGACTTGAATGAAATCAATGTGAGAGATTCATGTGATGTGCTAGTTGGTATCAAGAAGGAACTATATGTTTGGGTGTGTCAAAAAAAATAATGAGTTGAATCTCACCCGTGACAACCTTATGGACTAGAGATATACTCATACAAACAATAAGTATTTGGATTGATTCACACACACACACACACACATATATGAATTAAATTTTTTTATGGATGGAATAATTGTTGCATAGAAATGGATATGATATGCATGTCTACCTTAATTATTGCTATAGATATATGTTAAAATTCTAAGGTCTTGGAAGCATCTCAAGGTAGAGACAAAAATTGTGGGACACTATTGTCCAGAAAGCCATTATATATGTGTGTGTGTGTGTGTGTGTGTTTTCAATCGACATTAATATATGATTGGTGTTATTGTATTATTATTATTGTTTTAATTTGGTTTACATAGTTGTTTGATTAATGGAAGAATGTAATATTACCTTGTTTTGTTGGTTTTAATTTTTGTATAGAGCTACTGTATTGTAGTACTTACAAAATAATATAATAGAGTTTTATATGAGATATATTAAAAACACATGGGTATGCATGCATGATTATCCGTATATCACAGGTTCAAATTTGGTTGAGTTCCTTGGGCTTACCAACATTTATGGTAGTTGGAGATTAGACCACCCTCCATTAGATATTTTGGAAAGGGGAGAGACATCCTGCAAAATCCCCACACACATATAAAACAAATATACTTATTTTTTTTTTTATAGAATAATAACATATTAAAAAAAAATGAATGTCATAACTCTTTTTCACCCTAAACCTATAACATTGTGACATAACTCTCTTTCACCCTAAACCTATAACATTGTGACATAACTCTCTTTCACCCTAAACCTATTGGAAAAAGTATATTAAACCCTAAATATAGAAATAGTATATTACACCCTAAATATAACATTGTGACATAACTCTTTTTCACCTTAAACCTATAACATTGTCACATAACTTTTTTTCACCCTAAACCTATAGGAAAAGTATATTAAACCCTACCTATAACATTGTGACATAACTCTTTTTCACCCACCTATAGGAAAAAGTGTATTGAACCCTAATAATTCATATGGCATCACATATCCATGTTTACTAAATAAAAATGAAATTGACTTTAAGCTAAACGAAGCAATGCACAAAGGAATGGTTATGCATTGTAAATGATAAAATTAGAATCTATTTTTTCTAATGCACAAATGAATGGTTATGCATTGTAAATGATAAAATTAGAATCTGTTTTTTCTATAATAGTTATGGAATTTAATTCTTTTTAAATTTAGTCAATGAAGGTACAATCCATAAAAGACGCTAAAGTATTAAGTGTTGTTAAAATGAGTTTTGAGGCATTTTTGAAACTTGTCGTTAATAAAATGTAACTAGAAGCGAGTTTAATGACTTTTTTTTCCTTTTCATTTGTGTATGTATAAGTAACAAATTTAATATTTTTCATGTTTAGTTTTTCAACCTATGTTATGGATTTAAGAATTTATTTTTCATTATTATTATAATTATAGTTGTAATTAAATTTAATATTAAAATTAATTTGAATTTATTTTTCATTATTATTATAATTAAATTTAATATTAAAATTAACTTGTATCAGGTATAATAGTGTCACTAATGTTGGTTGCATGTATTTTTGGATTAATAATTAAATTTAATATTAAAATTAACTTGTATCAGGTATAATAGTGTCACTAATGTTGGTTATATGTATTTTTGGATATATTAGTATTTCGGGAAACAATAATTATAAGGAGACATAAGTATTGATTGAAGATACGTGGAGATCAATATTGACTTTTTAAGTGAAAACTTTCTTTAAATCTATCATTGTTGCTCATTATCAATCAATAAATTGTTGATGGTTTCCCAAGGACAAGGCCCAAGATGCAATACATGCATATATATAGATAGAGGTGTAACACCTATTGGAAGTTACTGTAACCTTTTTATGTGATTACTATAATAGATATTCATGCATACATAGATAGAGGTGTAACACCTATTGGAAGTTACTATAACCCTTTTATGTGATTACAATAATAGATATTGGGTGAGCATATCCCTTGACCATAGTCCATAGAAATTTGATGGAGAAGTGCATGTGGTTTAGCATTTAGTACCACTTGTGTGATTATTGTAAAAGTATTATATTTGGAAATTAAATTTTAGTATTGCAAGAAATAAATGATAACTGACCACCTAATGTTAAATGTGAAAGTGCTATGTTATGTTTTTAGTAAAATAGTCTATGCCACAAATCATTCAATTCAAATGTGTGTAAGTGACACTTTAACCCTGTAACTACTTATAACTAAAAATTCTTATTAGCTAAATTCAAAGTAGGAGATTGATCATGTATATTTATAGTTCACATACTCAAGGAAATGACACACAATCTAGTCAGAATAATCCCTCCCATGATAGTCTCTAGAGTCCTCAAGAGATAACTAGGGATGTAAGGGCCTTGAAAGTCCAAGTCAATGAGAATGCCACCTAATTTTGTGATATTAAGGGATTACTGTAATCTTGGGGTTCTAATTCTAAAAACATGGAGAAGAGATCAACAACAGAAGATGACCCTGGTTGAGATAATTCACTCAAGTGTTGGAAATTAGGATATGAGTTGTGGAAGCATAAGACCCCTACCTTTAATTGGTATGTCAAATGAAGAAATGAAGTGGAAGCCTAGTTCGTTAATATTGAAATATACATGATGTGATATGATTACAACTCTCCATAGAAGATTAAGTGTATGAGTTATTAGATGATGGATGGTGCAAATCTATGGTGGGATCATTCAAAGAAGGAAAAGGTTAATGTAGAACATTTGCAATTGAGTGCCTTCAAGAAGCACTTTGAGGACAAATATCCAGGTAAGATGTATTACCATGAAAAGGAAGATGAGTACTATGCGCTTAACGGTACCATGATTGATGAGATATATGAATAAAATCTTGTAAAATTGGATAAGTATGGCCATGAACACAGTGAGGAATCTCGTGTTGGTTTATTCATTGGAGGTTTGGAAAATCATGTCAGATACATAGCAACTTAGAAATTTTATTCTCAAGACCTTGACCGATGTTATGTTGAGGATTCATTTGTGTGGAACAAAATTTGAGTAGAATCAAGAGTTAAATGAAAGGCTCAACCAAAGAATCAATAATCATAAGGCTTTGAGAATAATGTACGAGTAATAAATTTTAATTTGACACCACAACCAAGATACAAAATGGAAGAAGGATCAAGAGGATATATAGGGTTCAACAACTAGAAGATAGCATGTTATAGATGTGGAGAGATGATTCATAAGTCTTACTAATGTCATAAGAAGGAGAATCAGGCCAGAGGAGTGGCGTGGAACCCAAATATAGAGTGGGAGAAACTCTCAGAGGTAAAGTGTATGCAAATACATATGATAAAAATACTACCATACATCATGCCCAAGGTATTATTTGTGGTTAAACATATACTTTTCTAATTGGTATTGGTGGCACCCACAATTTTATTTCTCCTAAAGTGGTGGTCAATTGCAACCTTATCATCGAGAAGATCCAAGATACTTGGAAGGATAGATGAATAATGGTATCAAGGAGTGGATATAGTGAATACATTAGTGTATAATATATTTGGGTGATTATAAGAGCACCATTTATTTTCATGAATTAACTTTGGGATCTTATGAAAACATAAATGGACAAGATTTGTTAGAACTTCAAAAATCCAAGGTGGATTGTTTTGAAAACAAAGTAGAATACTTGGATGATGAATGTTTATCTAGAAGCATTCAAGGGGATAAAACCCTAGTAGCTATATAAGAAAAATATCACTTAATGCGCACAAAGGTTTCAAATGCTATCTTGTTCATGTGGATGAAATAAATAATGGTACAAGTACTATAATAGAGAAGTTACTTGTAGTAAAAGAGTTTATGGATGTTTTTGCAAAATAATTACCTAGGTTTCCACCTATGAGAGAAGTTAATTATAAAATTGATCTTGTGCCTAAAGAAACCCCAATATCCAAGGCACCTCATCAATTAGCAACCAATGATCTTAGTGATCTCAATATGTAGTTGCATGAGATATTAGATAGATGATTCATACAACCTAGTGTTTCCTCTTGGGGTGAACTAGTAATGTTTACTAAAAAGAAGGATTGTACCTTCCACATGTGCATTAACTACTAGTTATTCAACCAAAACATGATAAAGAATTGGAATCTATTACCTAGGAATGATGATCTATTTGACCAACTCAAAGGAGTGAAGTTATTCTCAAAATTGGATATGCGATGTTGTTATCATTAGATTAAGGTATAATAGGTAGATGTTCCTAAGACTTTTTTCAAAACTTCATATGGACATTATGAATTCTTAGTCCTACCTTTTGGTTTGACCAATTGACCAATTGTTTTCATGGGATTAATATTGTTGTGATTTAGAAGTACTTGGATAATTTATCTTGGTACTCATTGATGACATTATGATTTATTCTTCGAATGAAGAGGTACATGAGGAGCATCTTAAGATCATTTTTCAAATATTGTGGGAGCATAAGTTGTATGTGAAGCTTAGAAAATGTGAATTCTTCAAGGAGGATATACAATGTCTTAGGGCATATCATATATGAAGAGGGATTGAAATTGGAGACTAAAAATGATTGAGGAAATATCTAGTTGTCCTACCCCTAAGAATGATATATAAGTTACAATTTTTTTGGGTTTAGTAAGATATTGTCAAAATGTTTTTGAATATTTTGTGAACATTGTCAAAATTGCAAAGTAAAGGGATAAATAACTTGTGAACAATGTTGCATGAGGAGACATTTCAAGAGTTAAAATAATTTCTTATTTTGACACCAATGTTAGTTTTCTAGATTTTGATAAGGATCTTTTGGTATACATTGATGCCAACATAGAAGGTATTGGGGGATTATTAATGTAAGAATGTAAAGCAATTAGTTATAAAACTAGGAAGCTAAAGACTCATGAGAAGAATTATCCAACTCATGACCTATAACTCTTAGCTATAGTGCATGCCTTAAAATATTGGTAGCACTATTTGATCAAACACGGATTTGAGTTGTGTTCCGATCATGAGAGTTTGAGATATTTGCAAACACAAACCCAGTTGAACATTAGGAAATGATGAAGGTGGAATTTCTTAGTAGCTATGATTATGAAACCTTGCACATTGAAGGGAAATAAAATAGAGTAACAAACTCCTTGACTCTAGGAAGATATATAAGTGCAATTTTATAGAATAAATAAGACTCTAGAGCAGTGATTATAATGTGTTCTATATATGACAAAGTTTATTAGGAGGTATGTCAAGATTTATCAAGAAGGAAAAGTTGGAGAAAAAAAGAGACCAAGAAATGTGAAGATAACCACCTAGTAGAGGACGGGATTCTACTTTGAAGGAACTGAGTGTATGTGACATACGAAACAAAGCTACAAAGACTAGTATTTCTTGAAGCTTGTAATGCTAAAAATAGACTTAGATCCATCTAGCTTACCAAATGACATATTTGAGAATGAATCATATGATTTATTCACTAGTTTTGAAAGCAAAGACAATGGCATACATGGCTAGGTGTCAGGAATGTCAAAAGGTTAAAACAAAACACCAACATCTAGTAGGAAAGTTGAATCCTTTGAGAATACCTAACTAGAAGTGGGAAGATGTCACTATGGACTTTATTACAAGATTTCCAAGGACTTCTAAATACAATGACTTTATTTTCATGGTGGTAGACTAGTTGACCAAGGTGGAACATTTTATTCCAGTTAAGACTACTCATCGAGCATGTGATATAGCTCATATTTTCATTTTGGAAGTAATAAGGTTGCACGCTGTGTTGTAATTCGTAGTTTTAGATCAAAATTTGAAATTCACTTCAAAGTTTTGGAGGAACTTGTTTTATGACTTGCACACTAATTTGAGTTTCAATACATCATATCAACTAGAATTTGATGTATAGATTGAGATATTGAATTGAGGATTGGAAGACATGCTCCACTTGTATGTGATGAACCAACCAAGGAGTTGGGAAGATTATCTTCCACTTGTCGACTTCACCTATAACAATGGTTACCATCATTCATTGAAGAAGGGCCCATTTGAAATATAGATGAAAGTGTAATTTGCTTGTGAGTTGGGACAATTTAAAAGTGAGGAACACTTGGGGTAGTGGTACCTTAGAGGAGATGAAGAGAATAATAAAGCAAGTGCAACAAAGCATGAAGGTTTCACATGATGGAGAAAAGAGTTATGCTGATAAGAAAAGGATAGAATGAAATTTGCAGGTTGGTTAGAAAGTATCCCTTTGGGTGAATCCGAAGAGAAGTACTTGACAATTGGGTAAATGGATAAAATTGGCATTGAGATATAGTGGACCCTTTGAGATTTAGGTGTAAATTGGTGTTGTATCTTATAGATTGGCTTTACCACCACACTTAGAGATTTACAATGTATTCCATGTATCCTTACTTAAAAATTACGTACTTGAACTGAACCATGGATTGGATTTTGATGGCATATAAATGGAGGACACAAAGGAGTTCTACATTGATCCCTTAATGATCATGGGTATTAGACAATAACACTTGCAAAGTAAAGGTATTCACTAGGTCAGAGTAAGATGAAGATATTATTTAGAGGCCAATGATACATGCGTATGAGAGTCCAAGATGAGGAGACTTTACCCTTATTTGTTACATAATATTAATCTCTAGGGATGCAACCTCTACAATTGTATTTTTCTTACTATACCTATTTGATCATAATAATTGAAATAATTGTTTTGACTTAGTTGTTACAAGTGGACATTCATAAAACTATATAAAACTATTGTTCATTTGACATTTAGTTTATTTTTACATGTTACATTAAACTATGATAGTTCATCACATTACTTATTGACCCTAATGATTATGCTATGTTATTTATGATTAGACTCATTATGAGCTTGGGATCTTTTGTTATTCTCATAATCATTATGTTTACTTGACAAGTAATTCATTTGCATTATTGTTCTTAATTATCATATTGATGAAATCAATGAAACTAATGTTGCCATTTATGGATATATTAGTTGTGGAATTAAGTGTAGATGGATATATGATCGAAATTGCACCATTTTCAAGATCCACGCCAACTTAGGTCAAATATTAGGAGTAACACAAATGGTATTAGATAATCATTATGGACTCATACCCTAACATAAGGACTCCAATGAAACATGGATGACCTAGCCTATATGCCTTTAGGACCTTGTGAGGAAGAAAAAGGTAATTAATACTTGTTTTGGGAATATGTGCTCAAATGTATGATTAGGTTTGTGGCCCAAAGGGGTTAGGATTAGATAAGTGCATATCATATGAATTGTGAACATTTACCCTAATTATAATTTCATCATAAACCTATTTATGATATCTAATTACCATTTTGTGAGGGGTTAGTTGGATTAGGTTGTGATTTGGATTTAGGAGCGGAACTAACTGATTAAAAGACTGAATACAATAGACACCGAGATATGAAGAATAACACAAATATCCAACGAACAATATCTTCTATTAAATAATAAAATAGGCTGAAATTGTAAAACTGCAAAACTGAAACACTTTCTCGAATGGTGGTAGCTATCTCTAAAAAGATATGTGGCTGCTACACACATCATTTTGAGTAGAATGGATTAAAATGAGGCTCCAGAGGCCTTTTTGATATTACTCATGAATGCCAAAACCATAGACATCCAAAAAACTAACCCTAGAAGGTGAAATGCCAAAAGTCATGTGGGCCCTATGGGTAAGTTGGTGTAATTTGGTACCTCAACTTCCCAGAGTCGTAATGTTTGCATACAACCTTTATTTTGGGTGCGTGATAGCCCGTTGGAAAGGTCTTTCAGAGAATTACATATTCTGCCATCAAACTTTGATTCCATCTATAGTTTGATTGTGGTGAGCCAAAAAAACAATGTTTAGGGCCCCAAAATGGCCTTGGAAGTACAACAAGATGTGCTGACATGAAAACATACAAAATAAACCAGTTGGATTAGGCGAGAGGCCACTCGTATCCACTTAGAGGATGTGTGGGGCATTAGACAACCCCAAAAGTGTAGAACCCACAATTACAAAGCAGTACAAAATAACGTGTTGAATAAAAAACAGACACGAGGAGATAGTTAGAATAGGTGGATGACCACCAATATCCACCTGGATCAATCCTCTCCCCTTAGGAAGCAATGGTCTACATTGCATTGAGTTCCCCCATTAGATGAGGAAAATTCTGTTGGATTTGGTCCCAGGTGAGCCACTTGCCTTGGTGTAGGAGTTTCCCTGCCTTGACAACCCGATAAAGATGGATTCACTGCTGGCGAGTGCCCTTGACCTATGTGTCCACTATATGGTCAGTGGATGCTTGTTCCATGCAGTCAGGGTTGAGCTTTGTTGGTGTTAGTTGTTTTGTGATCTCGGAGGTGTCTAATAATGATGGAAAATATGGCCGAAGGAGGTCCACATTGAATACTAGATGTAGACCAAGGAAGGGTGGAGTGTTGAGCTCAAAATCATTTCTATCCGCAACCTTGGCGATAATGTAAGGCCCAAAACGAAGTGGAAGAAGCTTCCAATGGGGCCCAGTGAGACGCTCCTTCTGCAAATGTAACCAGACTTTGTCGCCAACCTAAAACTGGTGTGGTGCCCTGTGTTGATCATGGCGATGCTTGTACTTAGCATTGGATTTCTGCAAAATCTCCTGGACTTGTTGATGGATGTGTTGAATCTTCTCAATGAATCTGGTGGCTTTGTCGATTGCATATTAATCAGGGGAAGAGACTGTCTGTGTGGTGGCAAGAGGAAGTGCAACATCAATGGGTCCCAAGGGTTGGAATCCCAGACCCACCTGAAATGGGCTATGGCTAGTGGAACTATGGAGAGCCCTGTTGTAACTGTGTTGGACATATGGGAGGCTCTCGTCCCATGTATGTGGATGCTTAGAATTGTACATGTGCAGGATGTGCACAATCATTCGATTAACAACCTCAGTTTCACCATCGGTTTAAGGGTGGAAAGTAATGGATTTTGTAAGCTTGGTGTCCAACAAATACCAGAGGCTCAACCAAAATGTGTTGAGTAACCTGTTGTCTTGGTCGGAGATGATGGTCTGTGGTATCCCAAAGTGGACCCACACTCGTTCAAAGAAGAGATTGGAAGTATCTACTGCTGTGACATTCTTCTTACAGACTGTGAGGATGGCCATCTTCGAAAACTGATCAATGACCACAAACACACAGTCATTTCCTTGCTTGGTGGATGACAAGCGAGACATGTGATCCATTGAGATGGATTCCCAAGGCTTCTCGGGAATAGGAAGAGGGGTGTATAAGCCTTGCTTCTTGATGGATGGATTGGAAATGGCACATGTACTGAAAGATCTGATATACTTGCTGACGTCCTGTCGAATTTTTGGCCAATAAAAATGTTTCTGAAGAACGACCACAGATTTCTCGACGCCAAAATGTCCTGCCACCTGACTGTAGTGGGCTTCCCAAATCAGCTTTGCACGCTCGCTTGTAGGAACAAAAAGATGGCCCAGGTGACATAAGAATTCGTCTTAAATGTGAAAATCAATGACAATTGCGTCTGTTCCCAAGAGCTCATATGTGGTGGCGAAGTCTGGATCTTACTGATAAAGTTGGGGCCACTCAGATGCTTCATGTCCACAGGAATGGAACATAGTGGTGAGTGTAGCCACAGGAGGCCGACTGAGGCAGTCGACGACACGATTGGAGATACCTATCTTATAATTGATGTTGAGATGGAACTGTTGCAGGTAGGTGGACCACTTCTGATGGCGGTCATTCTGCCATTTCCCCTGTGTCTGTATGAACTGCAAAGGCTTGTGATCAGTGTGTATGATCGTCTCTTTCCCCAAAATGTAATGGTTCCATTAACGACGGGCTTGTACAATGGAATACATTTCCTTGTCATAGGTGGGGTATTTCTGGACAATATCAGAGAGTGTCTCACTATGGTATGCCACTGAATGCCCGTGCTGAGTGAGAACTATGCCCATAGCATAGTCAGATGAATCAGTCTCAATCTTGAATGGTTGCTACAGATCGGGAAAGGAGAGTACTAGAGCTGAGCACAAGCAATGCTTCAGATCATCGAATGCTCGTTGCTACTCCTTCCCCCACACGAACTTGGCCCTACCACCGCCCTTGGTCCCCTGGCTGAGGGTCATGAAATATGGGAGAATCCCAACATGAACCATTGGTAGAAGTTGGTTAGTCCCAAGAAGCTTCGAAGCTCAGTCAGTGTGCTCGGGGATTTCCAGTCATGGATGACTTGGATCTTAGTTGGATCAACATGTACCCCATGCTCATCAATAATGTATCCCAAGTATTGGACCCTGTTCATGCCAAAAGAACATTTTTCCAAGTTGGCATAAATCTTGTGCTGCCGCAGAGTGCTCAAAACCTATTTAATATGCCGCATGTGCTCCTCCCACATTCTGCTAAAGATGAGGATGTCATCCAAATATACTACCACAAAGGAGTTGGTGAAGGGTCTCAATACATCATCCATCAACCTCATGAAAGTGGTTGGTGCATTTGTTAAGCCAAAGGGCATGAATAGCCATTCGTAGAGACCTGCTTTAGACTTGAAGGTTGTCTTCCATACATCAGTTGGTTCGATGGGAACCTAGTGGTAGCCAGACTTTAGGTCAATATTGCTGAAGAAATTTCGCCCTTGAGTTGGTCAATAAGGTCATAAATCCTGGGAATGGGGTAGTGGTTCCTGACTGTGATTTTGTTTAAGGATCTGTAATCAATGCAGAGTCGCCAAGTCCCATCCTTCTTCTGCACCAGTACATTCGGGCTTCCACAAGGGGAGGAGCTTGGTCTGATGTGCCCCTTTTGAAGAATCTCTTGGATCTGACGCCTGATTTCGTCATTCTCCATCAGCGAGTCCTGATAGTCTGGTCCATTAGGTAGAGATGCATTGGGGGTCAGATCAATTGGATGCTTGACTTGGAAGTGTGTCGATACCCCTATAGGTGAGGCGAAGATGTATTTGTATTCTTCCATGATCTCGTCCACTTGCTTCTAATGCAAATAGAGGCATTGTGTAGAGGCCACGGATGTGACGATGACCTTCTGCTTACTGTGAGCATGGATCACAAAGAAGACGAACTTCTTGGTCTGTGAAATGACCTTACTGCATTTCTTAGAAGAGATTAAAGAAATAGCAGTAGGCGACGCTACCTCTGGGATCTAGTACAATTGTCTACCCAAAGTAATAATAACAATGTGGGGTCTAGACTCATACACAACACGACACTTCCACAAATATGGTTGTCCTAAAAGAACATCACAAACTTCAAGGGGAGCAATATCACACAATGCCTCATCTTTGAAAGGCTTGATGTCGTAGGGAAGATGACATTGTTGGATGACACAGAGATCTCTTCCTTGACGAAGACAACCAATGGTGTAGGGTTGCGGGTGTGGTGTCATTGGCAGGTCCAACCACTTGACGACCTCTTCTGAAATTAGGTTCTTCTGACTACCGTTGTCTACAATGAAATGAATAGGATCCCCCTTGACCCACATATGTGAGTGAAAGAGGCGTTCCCCTTCCTCTGGTTCTTCTGGTTCGCTTGGACTAACTTTGGTGGCAATGACAGTGGCACTGGGTTCAACATTGATAATCCGCTTCCCTCCTTCATGATTTGACTCAGAGTCAAAATTGACCTCTGACTTGGAAGCCTTCAGCTCGGCCACGAGGGACTACTTGGAGTGACATTCTTCGGTGTTGTGCCAAGGACTTTTATGGTACTCACACCATTTTCCC
>ML816542.1:325286-355714 GCA_009831015.1 Picea engelmannii
TGTATGAGACAAGAATGGAAATTTTAAGTTCATTTAAACAATCCTCTTCTACCCACATCTCAGATCATATTCATGAGTGGAAGAGAAGACGACGATTAATAAAAGTTCCTCTTCCTGATAAATTATTGGCTGAGTGGTTTTCAAAGTCACTCATTGGTCCCATATCTCGTGATGTTTCCATGGGAGGTGTCGTCACTGAAGAACATGCGATGAGTCGTGCCCAATACTTGGATCTCGTTTATTCTCAAACAGATACATTGTATGACTTGATCCCTAATGCTCCTCACTCGTCTACAAATCCAACCCCAATGCTTCCAGTAGCATCTCATGTTGTTGATGGTGTGATTGGCACTTTTCATACATATAATCAGACAAAAATAGTCAGTCATTCCAATCCCAAACCTACTACTACCGGTGTACAAAATGATACTCCTCCTACTACTTCTCCTGGTAAAACCTCTGAGGTGAATACGGTCTAGTCTACGACTACCGGTAGATATCAAAATAAGAAGAAAGGGAAGGGTAAGAATCAAGAAGATAAAACTAATACTCAACAACCAGATAAACCAAAAACTCAACTTGCTGATGATAAAGAAAATCGAAAACCTCGTTATCCTTGCCTTATTTGTGGTGAGGACCATTATACGAAAGATTGTCCGAGACATGCAAAAGTTACTCGATTCCTCCAAGGAACTGGGAATCCCCCTATGCCTTCCGTTTTTTCACAATTTTTTCCTTCTCAAAAACAGGCCCAACTGGTTATTCATGACCAACCTTCTCCCTCTACTAGCTCTTATATGCTTATGTGTACTGGTGACTCCAATAATAACGAAGTTGCAGTCTCTACTCGAACCAAATATTATTCTCCTTCTAAAGAGAAAGTTGATGATCAACCTACTCCATCAACTCCACCTCCCAATGGTCCTCTTCATCTTGAACGACCTAATACTGATACAATCATCCATCTGCCTCCTAAGGGCTTCATTTGTAAGTCATTATTTAACCCACATGCACGTGCAACTCAAAACTATAGTATTTTAGAAGATCTTGCACACGCACTGTATGCAATGTCGGCTCTCGAATTCCTTCAAAGTTGTCCTACTCAACGAAAGGAACTGTTAAAGTCTATTGGTGGAATCAATCCTACTGACACGAATTTAATAATATTTGACTTGGAAGATCACATCCCAAGACTCCCTCATCAATTAGCTTTTAAAATAAAAGTAATTGTGGAAACCAAGAATATTTGTCGAACATTTGTTGATGAAGGAGCTTCGAATTGCGTCATGTCTATGACCTGTTGGAAAGCCATTGGCTCTCCTTCCCTTACCGAATCACATAGCGTGTTAAAATCTTTTAAAGGGACATGGTATAAACCTTATGGTGTTCTTCTTGCATTAACTATTGCGTTAGAAGGAAAATTAGTTATTGTTGACGTTGAGGTGTTTGATGCACCTCTCGATTACAACCTCTTACTTTGTCGTAGTTGGATTGATGCTATGCGCGTTGTTTTTTCTACTCTTTTCCATGTGATATGTTTCCCTCACCAAGGTAAAGTTGTTATGGTATATCAACTCGCCTTTTTTAGTTCTGATTCGTGCATTAGTAATGTTCCATTCATAGCGAAAACACCTCCTGGTTACGAGAATGTCGGTCTGGGTATTTTAAAATATTCATAGTTAATAGGCACCTTCCCTATTCCACCACCTGATGTTCCTCCTCCTCCTCTTGTCGCTTCTATTAACATTATTTCGACCAATGTTAGTGAAATCCATGAGTGCTATGACCCTTGGATAGTACCTAGCCTGGAAGAATGTCCTCTTTATGGCGACCAAATGCCACTAAGTCTGACTGAATTGACTTATCAAGATATTCAATCGACATATCCTTATCCTCATTCCATCTTTGATATGTCTCTTGATCCATTTCACACGATCTTTCACAATGATGAAACAATCATGACAGTTATGTCTATGGAATTCACACCATGGGATGATGGGCATCATCGTTCTATCCTCTTCCTCGAACCTGAGACTATCGAGAGTTACTGGCGGATTTCGAATCCATCCGCAATTATTAATCTCCCTCCAGTTTTTGAACCAACACGTGATGTTTTGTATGAAGGAAACTTGGGAAATATTTCACCCACTATCCCTTTAGATATTTCGATTAAGCCTGAAATTGTGGAAAATGTTCACATAGGTGCCTCATGTTCTCTCGATGAGATCGAAACTTACAAGGCCCTTTTCTAAGAATTTCGTGATGTATTTGCATGGAGTTACAAAGATATTCCTGGAATTGATCCAGATATCGTTGTACATGAAATTAAGACATACCTTGACGCTAAGCCTATTCAACAATGAATTCGCCCAATTCATCCTCGAAAATCCGCTGCAGTCAAACTTGAAGTGGAGAAACTTCTTAAAGATGGTTTTGTCTACCCTGTAGCATTGACTAATTGGGTGTCCAATCTTGTTCCGATCATGAAGAAATAAGGACCGATCTGTGTGTGTGTTGATTATAGGGATATTAACAAGGCTTTCCGTAAAGATAATAATCCAACCCCTTTCTTCAACAAGATCGTCGATGATTGTGCTAGAAGTGAAATCTTCTCTCTGATGGATAGATTTTCCAGCTATAATCAAATAAATATTTTACCCCCAGATCAACATAAAACCGCCTTTATTTTCCCTTGGGGTACCTTTGCGTACTGTAAACTCGCTTTCGGTCTCAAGAATGTTGGTGCGACTTTCCAAAGAGCTATGTCTTATGCCTTTCACGATATCAAGCATATTGTACAACCTTATCTTGATGATTTACAAGTGCATTCCATGCGTCGTCAAGATTACCTGACACACGTACGAGCCATTTTCCTCTGATGTTGGTATTACCGTATACGATTGAATCCACATAAATGTGTTTTTTGTGTGGAGTATGGATGACTTCTAGGATTTATTTTTTCCACGCATGGGATCATATCCGTTGAAGGTTGAAGCCATCATCAATTTGCCTCCTCCTTCTACCTTATGCCAACTCCAAAGTTTGCAAGGGAAGGCAAGATTTATACGACGATTCATTCCTAACTATGCCAAACTAACGAAATGTTTCACTCGAATTCTTAAGAAGGGTCATGGATTTGTGTGGGATGACACCGCTAACAAAGCATTTGATGCTTTGAAACTTGCATTAAAACACACACCACTATTATTTCCCCGAGATTATAATCAAGATTACTTTTTATATTTGGATGCTTCGGATCAGACCATCACCATGGTTTTGATCCAATAGGATGATTCACATGACGAACATGTCATTTACTATTTAATTCAGAGTCTTACGACCACCAAAATCAAATACATGCATGTGGAGAAATTGGATTTGGCAGCTGTTCAAGTTGTCCAACGTTTTCGGCACTATATTTTATTGCGCAAAATCACGATTATTTCTGGTTGCAACCCTATGCAAGATATTATTACATGACAATTGCTAGGAGGAAAATACTCCAAATGGATTGTGATTCTCCAAGACTTTGATTTGGAGTTTGCGAAAGCCAAGTCAAAGAAATATTTGGTCTTTGTTGAGTTGATATGTGACCTTCCCTCCGTTGATGTAGAAAATGTGGCAGAAGATTCTTTTTCTGATGAATCTCTCTTTTTGATCAGTTCAAAAGATATGTGGTATGGAGACATCATCATTTATATCCAAACCCAAACTTTTCGGCCTGATGTATCTTGTGTAGATCGTCATCGTATTAGGTATCAAGCCTGTCAATATATTATCCTTGGTGATACCCTTTACTGTCGTGGTATTGATTTCGTGTTTCGGCGATGTCTGACATATGATGAAGATGAGAAAGAACTAAATGAATTTCATTATGGAGCATGTGGCGGTCATATGTCTGGGTATGCCACTGCCCAAAATATCCTACGAGATAGTTACTTCTAGCCTTCTCTTTTCAAGGATTGCATTCTCGCAGCTCATAAATGCCATGCTTGTCAAACCCATAATAATAAGATTTGATCTCATCCTGCTCCTCTCTATCTTGTAGTTTCCATTGGTCTATTTTCTAAATGGGGCATTGACTTCATGACATGTAACCCTCACTCGGCCGGGGGGCAAGGATACATCATTGTTGCTGTGGATTATTTCACTAAGTGGGTTGAGGCGATGCCTACATTCGATAACACTGGGAAAACTGCAACACTTTTCATGTTCAATCATATCATCACTAGGTTTGGTGTCCTTCAATTTATCATCACTAACCATGGCACCCATTTTCACAATTTTATGATGTCTAATCTTACTGATAAGTTGGGTTTACGACATGAAAACTCAACCCATTATTATCCATAGGCCAATGGCCAAGTTGAAGAAATCAACAAAGTTTTAACCACTATGCTTCAACAGATGGTAGGTATTCATAAGTCAAGTTGGAATACAATGCTTTTTTCGGCATTATGGGCCTATCGGACA
Source organism: Picea engelmannii (assembly GCA_009831015.1). Taxonomy (NCBI): domain Eukaryota; kingdom Viridiplantae; phylum Streptophyta; class Pinopsida; order Pinales; family Pinaceae; genus Picea; species Picea engelmannii. The sequence continues at coordinate 329,760 of ML816542.1, forward strand.
TCAGTTAAATCTTCTACGGGGTTCACGCCTTTCCAATTAGTGTATGGTATCGAAGTCGTTTTTCCGATTGAATGTGAAATTCCGTCTCTGAAGCTAGCCGTCAAACTTATCCCCAACACCAAAACTGAAGAAGAACGCCTGTTGTATTTAATGCAATTAGACGAGACTCGTCGTGATGCTGCGCTAGTCATAGAAACCTAGAAAAAATGTGTCAAGGCTCAATACGACAAACATGTTAAACCTCATGTTTTTTCTGAAGGCGATTTGGTTCGCCTTTATGACCAAGATCGTGACTTGTTGGGGGCAGGTAAATTTGAGCCCATGAGGCGTGGTCCTTATATTGTTAAACGAGTATTAGAGAAAGGGGCTTACGAGCTGGTTGATTACAATGAAATTCCTTTGAGTGAACCCAGAAATGGGATTTACTTAAAGAAGCACTATGCTTAAAATGTTTTTCATGAGTGCTTTGTACTTTAATGTATCATACTCTAGTGTGATTTTTGTCATTTCTTTTTCTACCCTCAAACTGCTTACCTTGCCTTGTGCTTGGTTTTCAAATGTCAACGTTCTCGCTACCTTATATTGGCTTTGTTGATGGTGCTATTCGCAGTACTCAAAATCTCGCGTCTGTTGCATGGGAAATCTATGCACCTACGTACGAGTTGATAAGTCTACACAGTATTTTCCTGGGTCGTGCAACTAATAATATTGTGGAATATAGTGTCGTCATTGAGTTATTGACTGATGCCATTTCAATTGGCTTCCATCATCTAATTGTACAACTTGATTCTCAACTTATGATGCTACAATTAAGCAACATATATTCCATTAGAAGTCCTACACTATTACGGGTATACTTGAGAATTCGCTTCTTGGAAAGGAATTTTGATTACAATGAATATCAACACATTCCTAGATATCTAAATACACTAACAGATGTTTTACCCAATTATGTTTTAGATAGACATTTGTGCAATTTATAAATCCAAACACAAACTCATAAAAACAAGTAAGCCGGTAGAAGTTTTGTATTATAACGCAAAAAGTTACAAAAAAGTGTGTCCTGGGACCAAAATATTGAATCAGATGGCTTCATATATATATGTATCATGGATGTTGCTCATGATAAAAAACCACTTCCTGTGCTACATGAGGGAGAAGTCGACCAATAGATGTTGAAACACCAACAATATGGTGTTGGTAATGTCGAGGTAACTCATCCACAATAATGTTAGGGATATCCATAGTCAATCCCTCGAGGTTGTGTTCGATTTCCTCTAGATCCTTATCCACTACTCCTCAACCTACCGCTGCACCTCCCTCTCCATGTCTATGGATTGGAGATGACCCTAGAGGTTTGAAAGGTGCCACATCTACATTTTGAGAGCTTTTTATTAGTCTCAGATACATAACATAAAAAATTCATAATTAAAATGCCAAAAGAAATATATAATGAAAAAGTATTTTTTACCTATCTCTCCCCACTGTGAACCCTCGGGTAGTGCCAAGTCGATATCACCACGAAAATCAGCCCTGACATAAGCGTAATCCTCGATCATGATAAATTGGTCTCTCATCCACTGGAAAAAAGGTAGGCCCATATGTAATAGCTAGGATGCCACCGTGGCATGCCATCAAGTCAACCCACCTCCTCATGTGAGGATCCCATGGAGAAGGCACACCCTAATCCACATTTTGAAGATGCAGTAGTGGGACCCTTACTAGGAAAAAGGAAACCAAAATTGATCCGTACCCAAATTGTTTCAATCAACTAGTCCTGCACTTTGTTAATTGTTTTTTCAGATTCTTGAGGAGGCCCTCACACCAGTTGAAGACTCAAGGCTCCATGCACTTGGTGACATACTGAAACTGACTCTGCAAGGCCATGTGTGGAGCCTCACTCCCAACCACATGAGTGATGGTGAAAAGTATGGTCCTCAAAGGTAAATCAAGGACGTTCTTTATTGGAACTTTACCACTATGTTTCTCTGTACCGGCCAAACAATGTTGCCCGACATAATAATCCATTGGATCACCCCCTCCTCTTCCTCCGGATAACGACACTTGAGATCCAAAGCAAGATAAACTAGTCAAGAAATAGATGTCGTCAATCTCCAAAGTGAGTGTATGTACCCCAACATGGAAAACTTGTTCATTCACATCCCACATTTAGACTAAGTGCTCCAATAGAACTAATTGGGCCCTCATGCCCTGCACTTTGAAGAACTTAAGAAAGCCGCACTCCCAGAGTGCCATAACCGTGTTGGGATCATTCCTTGCAATACAATATTCCTCTTCGTTCTCTCTTTCCTGCCATTTGAGCATGATGAACTATGGAAAGTCTGCCAAACAACATTTAAAGATGAATTAATTCATTGAAAATCTAAAATTGGGAGCTTCCCTAGTTCAATCTTTCTTTTTTATTTTTGAGTTGCGGTTGTCACAGGTCCCAATTTTACCACAGTGTGACATCATTGCACTTCATTAGTGTAACCCCTGCGACGATCCCATATCCTCACAGTTCCCGATATAGAGAGATTGCGACGATCTAGAGGCGCTTTCCTGTTTGGAAATTTGTCCATGAAACTCAAAAATAACCAAAAAAAATGAAAAATTTGCTATATAAAGAGAGAGAGAAGGAAGAGAACCAACCTCACAGAGATGACTCCAGAAATCGTTCACGAATCGTGCCGGAATGATCGCTTGTAGATCGGGGGAAAATGAAGGTTTTGACACTAATTTTGGTGAAATACAAATGGAATGGTAAAAATGAATTTGTTTTTATATTATTTAACCTATTTTACCATTTTTGACCTAAAATGAAATTATTTCTTCACCTATGTTAAAACCTAATGAACATTTCAAAGTGTCAATATTACAGGATATAGGTCGAGCGATTGGAATTTTGATATCGATCAACCCTTTTATTGTTTTTTACATGTTTTTGCAAATCATTTGATGTACATATGCTTTTAAGTTTTTTCAGTTAAAAACGTCGAGCATAGTCTTTGTTCTTTCTCATGCTTGTAAATCTTCGAGAATGTAACCGAGTAAACTTTTATCACGTTTTCAGACTCGTAAAGGATATACGAAAAAGGAACCCCCATGGATTCTTCTTTAAGCTCTTTTCAAACTCTCTAACTATGAAAAGATTTCCGAGCGATCTTATTCTTTTCACGCTCATTAAAGTGTTTGAAGAAAACGTCCGTTGAGTGGTAGATTATCTCGTTTTTGGTCTCATCAGACTACTTTACGAAAAATGATATTTTGGAGTTGTCTTTAAGTGTTTTTCAGAGACTCTAAATATGGAAAACCCTTGAGTTTTCTTTCATTGGACTCATAAAACAAACATTGAAAGGCCCATATGGGACTGAACCACTCCTTCCTAGGGTTCATTAAAAATACTTCGAGGGACTGATCCGAAGGATGAGCTAACATTTCAAGCATATGTTATCCTCCTCAAGATTGTGGAAAAATAAAGAGGTACTCGACATAAATGGTGGGGGAAAATTGGGAAAGAAATGTATATTTGTATCTATGTTAGTGGAAATAAGTCTCTCTTGAATATGACACCCCTTTTCATTGTTGTATCTGGGTTGGGAAATCCATTTGTCTCTCGTTTGATCATCCACAAGTCCTTATATTGATCCTCCTTTAGACAATGTCACCAAGACAATTGTCGTGTCGTTCATATGTTCAAGAGAAGTTCAACCGAAACAAGCCTTCTATCAAGTCGACCATCTGCAGTCCTCAAACTCTTACTACGTCAGCCTTCCCCGAGTCAGTCTTGAATCACTTTATACTCTGATCCACTTCAAATCTATTACATGTTTCGTGTCATTGATGGGGGATACATTAAGGCCCTCCTATGACGAGTCTTTTCCTGTCGACTTCAACTCATTATCCAGGAATTAGACTTAGAAATCATTTAGTATCTTGGAGCCTGCATACCTCAATCACATGTTTCCTCGTTTTCAACAGTGGGTTCACATCATTGGCCCCTAATTGGAAAATTCCATCGAGTGTTCGACTCCAGCTCATTAATTCACATTCGTTGGATAGTACTACAGTACCTTGAGAGTCATTAACATCAATGGTGATTTCCCTCGCACTTATTAATGATATTCATTAATGATCGGTAATCAAGTAGTTTCTACCATGTTCAACTTCAACATCTGTAATCACATGGATAGATTTGTACTTCGGGACAATGGAAATGAAGAAATTTGATACTTTCACATGGATCCAAGTTGCGATGGAGTATTCATAAGTCTGTACTGACACATAGATCCACCGTGTATTTCTCGTGGATATGTCCAAATTTGAGTCTTTATAACATAGATCCATAGTGTATTTCTCATTGCTATGTTGAATCATAATGACACGTATCCACAATGTATGATTGGTGGCCATGATTCACTTTACACTTATGCTTAGGGTCACTTGTAGTTTGAGTATGGGAATGCCTACCTCAATAAATGGTATGTTATTATGTAGATGCTTGTTTGTTGACATGTTTCTGACTGATGTGCTCCTTGTTCTCGACACACACATTCTACAAAGTATTTCAGCTATCACGCATTCCAACTTAATACTTTGGGGGGAATTCTATTACACATTATTTTCGTCACCCTCGTGATCACTGATGATATGTGTATTGCCTACTTCTCTGTTCCCTGAAGGATATTGAAGAAATAATATTTTCCCCTGAGAAATGGAATCATCTTTTCCCTATTGAAAAACCCTATCAAAGAAGATTGTCGCACCTTACCAATGTTAAGGGTGCGGCGATATCCAATCGTCACATGCTGTACCATAGTGGCCCGCGACGTTGTTGCAGGTTGCTAATGTTGAGGGCGCGACGATGCTCAAACAAAGGAAAAAGGTCAATTTATCGAAAGTTCTAGAATGGAATCTTCGAAAGGATGAGGTGGCCTCCGATCGGTTTGGATCTCACTCACTTCTACGATTTAGTGGGATCATCCTAATCTCTTCATCCATCCCTATTCACTCTATATAAGGAGGGATCTCTTATGGGAAAATTTAGGCTAGCTTATGCATGAATAATTCTGCTGAAGATTGTGCTTGTGATAGCTTTTCTTTAGCTTTTCAAGTCAGGCTGTGTATACTCTTCATCAAAAGCATTGGAGCGCAAGTGTGTGTGTTGAGGTAAAGGGCCATTGGAAGGGACCTTGCAACATCAAGACATAGGTTGTATTCTCCACTTTCATCAATATAATGCAGTAATACATTTCTTCCTTATAAAAGTGTCTCCATTTTTAATGCATAACTCCTTGATCTTATGCATAGGTTTCATTGGAATATACATATTGTTGCTCTCTCTCTTTGTTGGTTTGTGTTTCTTAACAGGTTCAACATCCCACAAACCTTAAGATGGAGCAAGGACAACACTAGCAAGGATCAAATGACATTTAAACACTATGTCTTTTATCCCTCATTGAACTAGTATACACCACAATGAAATCTAAAAAGAAGGTTGTATTCTGTCATGTTTTGTTCTAATTTCTTTCTGAAGTTAGGGAAATTAGTTTGTGTCAACACTTACCTATTTGTCTAGTAACACTATTTCTCGAGTTACTTCAAAATTCTTTCATCTAAATATTCTAGATACTTATATAAACAAATGAATTCAATTCAAGAAGAGTCAAATCTGAGCAAAACATACAAGTTTAGTTAGTACACCTTATTAGCTGGAATCATGAGAGATATTCATGACTTTGAGAGAATTTCCTTGGCTCTTCTAAGGGCTATTGATAATTGCATGAATATGTTGTGTATTGGGGTTGATTATTTGGTATATTTAATGTAAAGAGAATTCAATACAATCTCTAATAAATATTAAAAATAATTTAAAAATAATATTTTTTATAATATTTAAAAATAATATTTTTTATAATATTTAAAAATATAAAATTAAAATAAATGTTATTTATTTATTTAAAAGAATTTATTATTTTTATTTATTAAATTTATTTATATATAACACATCTCATCTCATCTAATCTAATAAGTATTGTAAAGTATGATGCAAGATAAATATTATTTATAAAGATTTTGAATTCGTCCAAAATTTATTGAAGAGTTGTACATCATGAGTATGTTGAGTATAGGGGTCACATCTTGTATATGACACGACATTTAATAGTTACGCCATATGGTGATTCTAGGGGTACAATTATAGTGACATTATATGGTAAACCTAATCATACAATGGAGTTTATGTTATGGTGCTACTACATAAATGTCATACCATCCCTATCAAGCACAACCATACCGTTGCATAAAAACCTCCCCCAAACATATAGCTCACTACTCATACGATAAGAGAGGGGAATGAAGGTTGAAGATGATAGGGATGTATGAAGAGATTAAGATGAATAGGGATGGATGAAGAGATTGGGATGAATAGGGATGGATTGGTTTGGATCTCACTCACTTCTATGATTTAGTGGATAGGTTCTTAAGGTGTTTCATGAAGGAAATATATATAAGGGAATGGATAGGCAAGGCACATGGAAAACATCTTGGGTACATTCCTAGATTTCACATCATGACACAAGGGTGGATGGAATTTATCTTTAATAATTCCAATTATATTGAGAGGATAATAAGTAGAAGTTATTACTAGGGTAATGCTCTACTAATCCTCAAGCCATGGACATCATGTTTTAATCTTATGGTAGGGAAAAATCCAATCCTTCCAATTTGGGTTAAGTTGACTATGTTACCACTTGAATTCTAGAATGAATCCATACTACATGAGATAGGAAGAGGACTAGGGGTCTCAAGAAGGAATTATGTGATTCAATGTTGAAATCTATGGCGAAAATAATGTTTGAAATGGATTTGAGGCTAGGGTTTCCCAAGTGCATTGCACTAGAGGTTGGATATTAAGTTTTTACCCAAGCATCGAATTATGATGGAGTGCCTTTTCACTGCAATCTTTGTCATGACTATCGACACATCACATATGACTGTCCCTTTGGAAAATTACACAATAAACATTGGAAAATGAAGATTGTTGTAGTTGGGAAGGAAGGGTTTCACTTAGAGTGAAAATATTGGTAAAGTTTATGGTGAAAAAATCACGAGTACAACTAGCCATGGTGAATAAGGGAGATACATGGTTAATTGTGGGCCCTCCTTCAACATAATGCAACTTCATTGAAAATCCATCTCTAAACCAAAGTTCATTCTAATGGAGATAATAAAAGATAAGGAGGAAGTAATTTTGATGAAAGTAAGGGCCACATCTGTGGTCAAAGATATGTTAATAGAATGGCCTTCCCCTAAATCCCCTCTTTCTCCCATAATTGTTAATTATAGTTATCATAGAGAAAGAGAATATGTTTTTGTGAATAAATTTAGTGAGGATAAAAATGGAATTTCGATCAGAGACTCCAAATATATGATATCAAGTCAATCCAAACCTTAAAATTTAACCCCCATAGACAGAAAAATGGACTACTATCCCCAAACATTCTTAACTGTTGATATTTGGGCAGCATCAGAAAGACATTCTACTAGATTGATAATTAATCATATGATTATTAATTATTAAGCAATGTTATTAATTACAATATTATTAATGTAATAATATATTTATAATATAAAGTATAAATATATTTAATAAAGTATAAAGTATAAATATAAAGTATATTTATATTATATGTATAATATAGTATAAAGTATAAATATATTTATTACCCAAGGGATGCATCTCTTCATGGATGGTCACCATATGTTATTTATATATAGAACACTCATCATTGTAATAAGATATCCATTCACATACAATATCATCTCTTATGAAAAAGTCAACTTGGTATCAGAGCAAGACTAGGCTTGATGGTCACCATATGTTATTTATATATAGAACACTCATCATTTTAATAAAATATCCATTCACATACAATATCATCTCTTATGAAAAATTCAACTTGGTATCAGAGCGAGACTAGGCCTGACTCCCTCACAAGAGGGCCCACGAAAATGAGAGTAGAGTAAAGTCTTGGAGTGTTAAATTTATGGGGTTGCAATCTCTATGTACAAAATATTTACTTTTTACTCCTACCTAAATTATAGAAAGAATTCCATAAATTATGGTGGGCAATAATTTCTAGTAAAAATGTCTAATTACCTAAATATGAGGAATGTATTCCATATTTACTTCTACCTATATTTAGGCAAAGAATTACATGAATTATGGAGGAACAATTTAACAAAGTCAAATAGTATGTGGATAGATTATAACCAAATTAATCTTTGGGTAGTTACGAGAGGTATTCTCCAACTATTTATAAGAAAGAAAATTAAATTAAATTTTCAAAGAGACGTGTCTTTTTTGGATCAATTTAATATTACTATAAAAAGACACAACAATAGACACACATATTTTTCTCTCTTACACGTGGGAAGTGATCTAAGGAAGAGGCCGAAGTTTCGAAGTAGTTGAAATTTTCCGAGTGTAATTACTTAGTGATGTTCTAGAGTTTACTAAAGTAATATTGTTGGAAGTAATAACCACTTGTGGAAAATTGTGCTTTTCTAATTTAACACTAGAAAATCAACATGGTTAGTCATATGACATCAAGTATATGATGGATGTGTGTTAGTAGAAGACATCATTTCTAGGGTCATTGTATATAGTTGTGCAGAAGATAAATTGATCTCCTCTAGGAGATGCTTTTTTGTTGTTCTTGCTTCTTGTTCCAGTAACGTCACAGGTAATAGATCTCAGAAGGAGGCATACTGACAGTCATGGGAAGCAACGTGAAGCAAGACTATCTAGACATAGAGCTGTGAACATCCATGTAATGAAGAAGAAGAGGAGGTTAGCACATGCATAGGGAGTTTTGAGATTTTATTATATATGTAATAACGCTTTAGCATCGCCCGCCCTATATGGGTATAATAATATTTTCCTCTCCTCTCCAGTAAAGACATTGCAAGAAAGACATTTCTCCAGTATTTCGGGCTTAATAACTCGTTRAGGTGTACAAGGGGCTTAATAACTMGTTAAGGCGTACAAGGGGCCTAATAACTCTTACTCTCAAACTGGTAGGTATGCCAGGCGAGGTGATAGCCCTGCCTTTGCTCTTTACGCCTTATATGAACCTAGGATAGGTACTACCACCCTTTTTCCAGTAGTATAGCTATAAAAGTAATGAAACTACCTCGGAATGTACCAAAAGTCAGAACAACTATCAATAGTGCTTCATATATAATAGCGAGTACGTATTTACGAATCGAGAAACCGTACGAAAAAAACGAGAAACCATAAATCCCCAGGGTATTTAGCGTTTCATTTCTTCTTAAGTGTTAATGTTTCAAAATCGGGCTGACATTCTCTCGAGATTGGTCATGATAAATTGACCAATGGATAATGACCATGACACAACATTCTAAATACATAAGACTCAAAGTGCCTGACTTTCAACATCCGAAAGGACTGAAATTCTTCCTATGGCGCATATGGCAACCTGATCAGGAAGAATAGTCCGTGTAGTCACAGAACACTCTGTTGAGTACGTGACAACTATGAGACACTTAGTGTGTATATTGAAGAAGGATTTATATGGATTAAAGCATGCACCTAGAGCATGGTATGGAAGGATCGACAATTTTTTGACGAGCTTAGGATTTACAAACAACAATGTAGATCCTAACCTTTACTTTTAGGTTGTGTATGATGGTTCGGTAATACTACTGCTATATATGGATGACCTATTTCTAAATAGGTGTGGAAAATCTTATCTTAGAGTGTAAGAGAAAAAAAAAACTCGCTGTTGAGTTTGAGATGAAATATCTCGAGATGATGCATTACTTTTTGGGTCCCAAGGTATGGCAGAGATATGATGAGATATTTTTGAATCAAGGGAAGTATACAGTAGAAATCCTGAAGAGGTTCAGGATGTTAGATTGCAAGGAAATGGATACACCTATGGTTTCAAATCTGAAGTTGTTGTAGGATACGACTTTAGAGATCGTAGATGTTACTTTATACAGGCAGATGGTGGGTTCATTGATGAACTTGACGAACACAAGATCGTATATATGTTTTGTTGTGAACACCCTGAGTCAATATATGGAGCAGCCCAGGTAGGTTCATTTGGTTGCAAAAAAACATGTGATGAGGTACCTTAAAGGTACATTGGATTATGGTCTCAGGTATGTGACATACCATGAGTTCAGGTTATATGGATATTTGGATTTAGATTGGGATGACAATATTCTTGATCGGAAGAGTACTTCGACATATTTCTTCAGTCTAGGCTCCAATATGGTTTTATGGAACAATTGTCTCTAGCACTTAGTATGACTGAGGCAAAGTATGTAGCAACATGTGCAGCAAGGCGCGGAGCAGTGTGGCTTCGTAAATTGATGACTATTGGACTGAATTTGACTTGTATGTAAGACCTACAAGAAGATAATGACAAGACTTGTTATGGAGTACAAGTGATGAAGTCAACACATTGAAGATCCAATTGATATTCAATGCTTGAGAGGGAGCTATAAAGTCAGTTCAAGAGGGATTTGGGTACTACAGTAAGGAGTAGGAGGCTCCGTCAGATGTAGGAAGCAGTCATGTGTGGCATTCAGTATGAATGAAGCTGAGTATTTGGCATCATGTGCAGTAGTAATGTGGCTTCAAGAACTTTTGTTTGGGTTATTTGGTCTTGGATTGGAGGTGACCTTCATTTGGTGTGACAACCAGAGTTGCATGAATTCATCAGAGAACCTTGTGGTCTATGATAGGTAGAAGCATATCGAGATCATATATTACTACATCAGGTATATAATGCATAAGGGAGCAGTGAGGCTCTAGTTTCGTAACTATAGAGGATCAAGTTGCAGACATGTTTACCAAGCCACTTTCGAGGATGAAGTTTGAGTACTTTAGGGACAAGATTGGCATGGTCCCTCTTCATAGGGAGTGTTCTCATCCAACATGAAAAATGGATGGAATTGAGACATGTGGAACTCATCCAACATGAAAAAGGGATGGCACTGATTGTTCTCATCGAGAATGAAAAATGGATGGAACTAAGCCAGTTGGAACTCATCCAACATGAAAAAGGGTTGGCACTGAGTGTTCTCATCCAACATGAAAAAGGGTTGGCACTGAGTGTTCTTATCCAACATGAAAAAGGGATGGCACTGAGACATGTGGAACTCATCCATCATGAAAAAGGGTTGGCACTAAGTGTTCTAATCCAACATGAAAAAGGGATGGCACTGAGACAGGTGGAACTCATCCAACATGAAAAAGGGTTGGCACTGAGTGTTCTCATCCAAAATGAAAAAGGGTTGACACTAAGACAAGTGGAAATCATCCAGCATGAAAAATGGATGGAACTGAGTGTTCTCATCCAACATGAAAAAGGGTTGGCACTGAGACATGTGGATCTCATCCAGCATGAAAAAGGGCTGGCACTGAGACAGGTGGATCTCATCTAGAATGAAAAAGGGTTGGCACTGAGACCAAGGGTGCACATGATCAGGTACTGATGCATCGTAGGGAGTGGATTTTCTGGGGACATTTTGTAGCTATTGAGAGCTACCCACATACCTTGGTTGCATGGGGTGAAGTCATGTTGAACTATGGATATCTGAGGATGTATATATTCACATGTTCAACAATCAATGGATGTGAGCATGCGTGGTATCATACTTGGAGTCTGTGTCTGGAAAGGATACCTTCCTAGTTAAGAGGGAATGATGACTTCAAATATTATCGCAGGGCAGTGGATGTCATGATGACATGTTGTAGCCATTGGAGAGCTACCCACTAGCCCTAGATGCATGTTGAAGAGACAAGGTACATATTTTATCGCAGGGTATTGGATGTCATGCATAAGATATCCAATTTTTCTGTGGGAAACTGGATAGTCTCATGATGACATGTTGTATCTATTGGAGAGCTACCCATTGGCCCTAGATGCATGCTGTGAAGTCACAAGGGTGCATGTGATGAGGTACAGATTCATTGCAGGATAGTAGATGTCCTAGGGACATGTTGAAGTTATTTGAGAACTACCCACAGGCCTTGGATGCATTTGCTGTGAAGTCAAGGGTACACATGATGAGGTACATATGCATTGCGAGGTAATGGATGTCATGGTGACATGTTGAAGCTCTTTGAGAGATACCCACAGGTAATCTTCAGAGGTAATCTTGACATAATGTAGAAGGTCTCCCTCGCTAAGAGGGAGTGTTGATGTTTTGGCAACATCAAAAAGACATTCTAATAGATTGATAATTAATAATATGATTATTAATTATTAAGCAATATTATTAATTATAATATTATTAATGTAATAATATATTTATAATATAAAGTATAAATATATATAATAAAGTATAAAGTATAAAGTATAAATATAAATTATATTTATATTATATGTATAATATAATATAAAGTATATTTATATTATATGTATAATATAATTTAAAGTATAAATATATTTATTACCCAAGGGACACATCTCTTCATGGATGGTCACCATATTTTCTTTATGTATAGAACACTCATCATTGTAACAAGATACTCATTCACATACAATATCATCTCTTATGAAAAATTTAGCATTAACTAGGTTGGGGTCAATTTTGCACCTGTAATATCCGGACAAAATAAGGTGGGGGCTCTACTATGATCATAAAGAAATGGGGAAAATATAATTGAAAGAAAGAAAAGTATCCCCAACCCTCAGGTCCCCCCGAGCCACTTCCCTTCCATGCGAAATAATCTCTAGTTTAAGAGAAGCCCGATCTTCAGGAAATTATATTGTTGATGATAACAACATCTCATATCTAATTTTGAGAACAACTTCACTCCTTTGAGATGGTCAAATAAATCATCATTCCTAGGAAATGGATTCCAATTCTTTATCATGTTTTGGTTCAATAACTAATAGTTAATACACAGGTGGAAGGCACAATCCTTATTTTTAGTAAACATTACTAGTGCACCCCAATAGGAAACACTAGGTTGTATGAATCATATATCTAATATATCATGCAACTACATCTTGAGATCACTAAGATCATTTGTTTCTAATTGATGAGGTGCCTTGAAGAATATTTTTTATTAATTGTAGTAAAAAATGATCAACCAATTCACAATGATTTGGAATGAGAGGAGTGCCTCTATTTATATAGGATTCTTCTACATCCTTCTCATTCTTTATTTATTATTTTTCCATAAAATTAACATAGGAGACTAAGAAATAAGATTTTTCATGCGCACAAATGAGACTAAGTCAACACATAATAAAATTATGCCACATGTACATAAAACTCTCATGAGAGAGGGACATCCCAGAAAGAATGGGGTCAATTTTCTCCATTATCCCAATGTTCCAAGAAAAGAGTGATGTGGAGGCTTGAAAACATGGTGAAGTAACCTCCCAAGCAAGAAAAGCTCTAAAATTCCCTTCCTCCAAGTGGAACAACCTCATGAAAATGTGGAGAAGGACCTCAAAAGTGGACGACCTCCTAATAATGTGCTCAAGGAATGTTGAAAAGATATCTCCAAAGTATGACCAATCCCTCAATTCAAGCAAAGATACTCCACAAGGCAACGAAGATGCCTCTCCAAGTTAAGTCATCACCAAAAACACCCATGCAACTGTCGTAAACCCCACACGTGTGGGTTGACCCTCAAATCATGTAAAAAACATCTCCAAAAGTGATGAAAGAAGGAGGGCACTCTAGAATATCCAACATGGAATGTGTAGAGGATGTACATGTATTCAATAATATCCCAAATGTGCCTCGAAGGGTGTGACCAATGCCTCAGAATATGTGCATTACCTTTAGAACTGTGATAGTTCCTCGAGAGACATGAAACTGAGTGAGAATATATAGAATCATTTATGATAGTAGATGGATAAAGTGTGATGAATACATAAGAGAAGGATCCATGCTTAGCAATAGAATAAGTGTGCTATACATAGGTGTGACAACCTTTACAAAGATAAACACTTTTACATCATATATAAAAGGGAAAGAAATACTAGTAGCTCCCCTAGATCATGTGTCCTAGTAGATCTACCCCAAGATGGTTGCATACCAACCTAGATCATAAATTACTAACATGACGGAGAGTTACCAACATCAAGGGGAATTCAACTGTAGCCATAAAAGAAAATCCTATATTGAAATGGGGACTAAAACAATGGGCCATGACCACCCACATTTGGTCTATAGATACTACATAGGCTCGCTACCAATACATAGAACATCTAAGCATTGTACAATAAAATACTTGAGTGCAAATACAACCACACTTTTGGCTAATCATGGTACAATAGGGCACACATTCTTATCATGTGATGGACCACATATGGAAATAAAAAATAGGGTACACTGAGGTGAATCCAAGATATGACATGGATCAAATAATGGTTTAATCAAATGGAGTGAGGGGTTCTGTCTCAAAATAAGTACCATGGATTTTTCATTTGATTCTACTCCTAAAAATTACAAATTCTTTCATAAATAAGAAAGAATACATTAGAAACAATCAACATATAACATAGCCTACTAAATCATAATTAGATCTAGTTGGTGAAACTTGCATAGGGACTTCAAAGTTAGTTTTTTTGTGAGGGGAGCCCAACCCACTTATATTTATTGATAGGTCTAGAATCAAGCACCATCCCCCTTGGCTTTCCTCACTCTAAGGGCTCTCGAAACAAGTTATTTTTTCTCTCTTTTAATTTCACTTTATGCCTTATTTTGAACCATTTAAGATTGATTTCCTTCCCTTGGTGGTTATATCCCTTCATCTAATTTTATTCCTCAATTCACCTCCCATATGACAAGTAATTCCTTCCAAGATTTATAGGATCTAATGTGTATCTAGGTATTGTTGATCCATATTTTTGACCGGTCTAGTATTGTCACTCAACCACTCTTAGGATTTATTTTACATTATTATTAGGTTATTTTTCTTTACTTTTCTTCTCTTACAAAACAAAACCTCCAAGCACTTCATCATTTCTTCAAATGATGCAAATGCGGAGCTGCATAACAATGCGTAAATCTTTTTTGAATTACTCAGGTTTGCAACCCCACACTCACCAAGACTCTTACTTCTTTTCCTTTTTCGTTTTCTTTTGATACTTAGTCAAAATTCAAGCAATGTGGATGCAGAGCCACTTTCTATCCCTAAAACCTTTCCTAAGTTCCCACCTCCATAAATCCGTAGGTCTGCATTCACTTTCCATTTTTCACTTATTTTTCATACTTAGCCATATTTCTCATTGCGTAACAGATCTCCTTACTCCTCATCACTTCTCTATGACTCATAGCTCTGCAAGTTTTCATTTCTCCCAACTCTTAACTTTATTTGTGAATATCAATGTGGTCATCATCACTCTTTCTCAAATATTGTTTCACATGCGTTTAAGTTTGCAACCCTGCAACCCTGCAAGTCCTCATTTTTGTAACATTTCACATACATCATTTTACACCTCCATAATTAACACTTTTCGTTTATCATACCATCACATCGCCATTTCCCTTAAAATTAATTACCCTTTCCACATCATCTGCCATTCGTAAAATAATAATGTCATTATTATGAATAATGCATCAATCAAGGGTCACAATAAATCCAAGTCCCATGACAATTGATGACATTTAAAGCATGATCTATGGCTGGTTGAGTTACCAAGGCAGTACATAGTGGAATTTAAATAAAATAAAAATTCCAACCTATAAGTATCGACAATAGCTCCACCTTTGTAAAAAGCACAAAATATGTCAAGTAAGAAGAAGGAAGTATTTTTTGGAGATACATTGAACACACTTGGTCACGAGGATCAACAATTCCAGTGGTCCAGGGCATACAAGTACTACAAAAATCTTCCTCCAGCCGAGAATAAGGAGAACCTAATATGGACCTCAGGAATCACATTAGTAGGATGTGCTCTAGAAGTAACTTATATGAAGGAGATCATTTAATGGTGTGTAGATACAAAATTTTTTGAATGAAGAATAATTAAAATGCAAGGTCATCAACCCATTTCTTTAACTCCCTCAACATTTTCTAAAATGTTACGACTACTTGCGCCAACTATGCAATTCAAGAGCGAGGAAGTTGATGAATTTTTGAAGCAGCATAAGGGAGGGAAAAAACTATTGATCAACTATTTGGAAGATCCAAATTGCAACCCTGGTACTTCTAGAATCGAGGTAAACTTGCTAAAATACCCATATAGAGAATTTGCTTGGCTATTTTCTTGGATTCTTAGATTGGAATCTTCTATGTTTGTAACAAGAAATGTCATATATGTTATGCATTATTCCCTACACGAAAAACCTATCATCAATTGGGGTTACCTTATTTCAAGTGAAATTTCTTTCCAGTTGAATAACCTCAAAAAGACCCATAAATTCTATATGGGTTCTTACCTCATTTTTTCCATTTCTTATGTTCTTGTTTTGGAAGAGTTGCCTCACGCAAAACATGTGGATTTAAGTTAGAGCCAGTTTATATGTGATATTCAATTTTGTGTAGACATAAATCCCAATACAATTTTTACCCAATCCACACAATTTCATCTCAGAATTCAAAATATTAATATTTGGACAAAGCATGTCAAGGATATCCTTAGGAGCAACTTCCTTCCTCACTGGAAAAGGGATTTATGAATTGTCTGAATAATTCATTGTAATTAGAGTATTTAGGAGTAAGGAGAAAAATTTCCTCTTACTATTTTATACATCAGATAAACTCTTTGTTGGAGAAGTTTGCAGGCAATACAAAACTTGGGCCCATTTCTTCCATGACAAAAGGAAAAAACAGTTTATATCCCTACCATGGAAAATTGGGGATTACATTGTTAAACACATAACTCACCTAAATGAATTGGAAAAAAATCATGAACAAATGGGTTTGAAGGAAGCCAAACTTTTCGAAGGTTTGAACCAAATAGAAAATTCACCACACATATGCAGTTAGTTGGGTATGCTTCACACTTTCATAATTGAACATTTCCAAGAAGGTGGCATAAATAATTTGGATCTCTAGGAACTAGCAGCCTACCAAAATTCAAAGGATACAAGAAAAGTAAATAGTAAAAATAAGGTATACAAACAACACAATAGAGAATCAACAAATCAAAACCCTAACTCGTCAACAATGTCTCAAAGAAGCACTCTCCATAAAGAATGAAGAACAAAACCAGTGGAATGGATACTAGAAAAACACCAGTTGGAGGCTCAGATGACGGTGGAGATAAAAACCCACCAAGGAAAAGCCTTGAGAAAACACATGTTGCACACACTCCTATAAAAAGAAAAAGAAATATGTCATCAGTGGAAATAAATGCACCAAAAGACTAGGAAAGTCCCCATGCTATGGACATGGACCAAATCATTGAAGAACATGATTGGTCTGCAAAAAGGTTGTTAGAGACGAGAGAAATACTTGATGCTATTATGAATCAAGATCCCAATATATTTGAAGAGGAGACTATCACTTTGCACCATTTGATTTACAATCGTGAAACCAAAAAGTTATTGTTAGAAAAATTTAATACCAAGAATAAAAAGTCATGAACGATGGAAATATTTTATTGACTTGGATGGAGTAACACCATCTAAAATTGCACATTTTCATGGAGCTACTGGAGATGCATTAAGACAATCAATTGAAAAAATGGAGAAAGAAAATGTGGAACTAAAGAAAAGAGTAAAATAATTAGAAGTTGCTCTGGTACCAACACCATTGTTCCCAAAACCTTTAAGTTCTATGCAACCTATACTTAAATTTGAGGAGATACCAAAAATCCGTACGAAATAAAAAGGCTCGTCAAGTTTATTGCAATTTGTAAGAAAGTATATTGGTGATGCCATACAAAAACGGGTTGATATAATTCATGAAATTTGGGAGCTTGCCCAAAATATTGCTATTTGTTCCTCCATAATAGATAATTTCAAAGAATATATGTAGATGATTTCGAACCAAGGTGGATGAATTCGAACCAGGAGACTGGGTACTAATATGGGATACCAGAAATGAAGATAAGGGAAAACATGGGAAATTTGATAACCTATGGCTGGGCCCGTTCAAAATTGCAGCTTACCGTGGGAGCAATGCCTACTTTTTACAGAAGAGTAATGGAGAACTCGCTGGAGGAGGGCCTATGAATGGTAGGTTCCTAAAGAATTACATTTTTTAAACATTATCACCCCTTCCATTCATTGTATATAATCATTTTGTGTTTTTCTTTGCACGTAAATAAGTTGAAATAAAAGCAACATAGTTGAAGCCCGAAGTGAAGGCCTTGAGCTATGCTGGGTAGATTTTGGGTTTTTGAATAAAAACCAGTAGATTTAGATTGCATGGATAAACCACAACCCAATGGGTAGGTACTTAGTCTATAGTTCTTTGCTACCTCACGGGGATGATAACATCCCCAGTTGGAGCCAATGTTATCACCATAACAATGTTCAGACAGGATCCAAGTCTCGGAAATCTAGTGAAGAACTACATCGCTATGGAAGCACGATAATTTGGAGGATAAGGTTATCTATGGTGGTATATGGACAAATATATTGGAAGTGCGAAAGGTAGGACTCGATAGACCGTAGATCTTGGAGCGGCCCAGATCAACGACCAACATCCATATCGGGCGATGAAATAGTGCGAGACTTAATTGTTCGACGATGGGCTGGGGAAAACTACCGTGGTATCATTCGTGGACGTGTGACGCCCTCAAAGGGATATCAGGGTGAAAAGTGGTCTACCTAAAACTGCTTTCTCTAATCCCCGATATCGAAATCATTGGGACCCTGTGGACTGTTGATCTTGAAACAACCCAGATCAATGACTAAGGCACATATCAGGCAATGAAGCAACGCGGAGGATAATTATTCAAAGGTAGGTCGGGGAAACTACCATGGTTTCATTCGTGGACGTGTGGCACCCTCAGAGGGACATCGGGGAGAAAAGCGGTCTACCTAAAACTGCTTTCTCTAATCCCCGATATCGAAATCACATATAAACAGAGGGTGGCAGGTTCATTATTCTATAATATTTCAAAGCACTCAAACTTTTAAAAAGTGGTGCAAACCCTCCATTCAAAATTAAAGCTCAACGGTGAACCAATTTCACACATCTTTCGCTGAGTTACAAGTATTTTCCATCATGGCTTCCAACCCTGTCGTTTTGTCTGTGAAAGAGAAATATTCCACCTCTAAAAAAGAAGACCTAATTGATAGGGATTCATATGTATTCGACACAGAAATTACAGTTTCACCCATTTCTGTGTCCAGATCCAATTTGCTAGACAATGTTGGAAAATGGATACCCTTCCTCGAAGTGGCCTAAGATTCCATTACCCCTTATGTCGTAGAAGTCGTTTTCCCCTTCCCTGAGTTCGTAAGCTGGTGCACCGAGCAATATTCACAGGAAGAAAAGGTCATTTTGAATAAATTAGGGTCATAAGTCTTATGTGAAATAGATAGTCCATCCATTTGACACACCCTCAGTATAAAAAATTCATTCCTCACCATGTCAGAGCCCTTGGAGGAAGAGAAAATGATTACAGTTTACTGAGAGTGTCCCCCTGAAGTGAAAACCCTATTTCTGCAAACAATTGTTAAACCTAAACACCAATCTGAGAGTTTGTCGTTGTCTTCCAATGTAAGCATCATGGTCATCGAAGTACAGTGGGCTTGTTCTGTACTTAGTCAAATTTTAGGGTTGGATAACGACAAATTTGTAGTAGAAGTCATGCTAGGTTTCCTGTTGACCTTTTTTATGTCAGAGTCTAGTTAGTCGATTTGTATAAGTTTTGACAAATTCATCGCTGAAAATATGCACCAACAACTGGTAAATTTCAATTCATTGAGACACTTTAGATACTACATGCACCTGCAGAGAATGTTCTTGGAATCAAATAAGAATGAATTCCCTGAAGCATCATTCATCTCGACTAAATGCAAGAGGATCACCATGCTTATTTTCATAAACAAGATCATGTCCAAGGTTTATAGTCTCATCTTCGGCACAGACCTACCAAGGGTTTTAGAAGAAATGAAAATCTCTTTTCAACCAAATTCAGAAAGAAGGGTGGGAGATTGGATGTTGTTCATACAATCTACCGTGATTTGGGTATATGGCTATCAGGAAGGACCTCACCTTCTACTAGCATTTTTGAATCCCAGAGTCTTTGCTTTAGATTTCATTAGGAAAAGGATCATTTCAGAGGCAGAGCACTTTCTAAAAATGCACAAAGCATCTAACTTAAAATTCCCATGGTAGGGCCCTTTGTGGTAAATACCAAGTCTTGTTTGCCTCAGATTCAAGCCAAGCTCAATTAATTTGGGTTTACACAGTTACAAGGAAGGAGATACGACCCACACCAGATCATATCTAAGACAAGACTGATGAGCAGACAAGGCCCCTATGGACATGAGCAAGTTGAAGAATTTGATAGATTGACCAACTTGGAAGCTTGTGCAAACATGAAAGTTACTTTGCAGATTGATCACACACAACAAATGGAGTCTTCACCTCAACAATTCCAGACACAGAAATCTTCTCCAAAGTTTTTTATTAAAGCTCCAAAGGAGAGTGTTTATAATAAGAGGAGTAGCTCAGAGGCACTGGGTGCCAATAGTCAGCAAAATATTCTCAAGAAAGTGAAAATCACACCATCTTCCGAGGTAGTGGATCTAGAAGAAGAATAATCTAAAGAGAAAATGAGCATGGAAACAGTGTAAAGTGAAACCAAGAACGAAGGGGCTGGTACAAGAAACATGCCACAAATTGAGAGCAACTTAAGGGTTTTTAGCAGCAAAAAACATGTATATAGCAAGACTCATGGGGCGGTTTATCAATCAAAAGAAGACTTAATGAACCAATATGATGTGAAAGGAAGTATGGCCAACAATGAAATAAAAGACTTGTTTCCAGAGGTAGAAAGGGTCTCCCAACATAAAACTTCCCTACTCTCAGTTAGGGACGTTGAAATAAAGACATTTAACATAGCAGTGGATGATGATGATAAAGTATCCAAAATCAAGATGCATTATGAAAGTATTGGTTCCCCAGACAAAGGAAATTTCCACAGAAATGTCAGCGACATGCTATATTCAGACTATCTGAGTTTGGGTTTGAAGGTTTCCAGACTAACAAAACATGCACTCAAATTAGATGGATATTTGAAACAAGAAAAAGCATCGAGTAAATCCTGGCAAACACATGTCAAAAGATTGGAATATGAAGGCCCTCAAGGGGTAAAGGCTTCTTTGGATGAGAAAGACAAGATGATTCAAAGTCTAAAGAAGAGGTTGAAAATGTCCCCCAAAGAACATACACAGACAACAAATCCAACTTCTTTAGAGCAAGAAAATGAGACATTCATACAAGAAGCCCTAAATTACAAAGCTAAAGTGTTGCAGCTGGAAAAAGAGAAGGAAAATTGGCTACAGGGACAAGTAGCAACATCATATATGGCTGTCATTGTACCTGCTAATACAGAAGCTGGATCAAGCACCGATGGATTGGTTCAAGCTATGTCCCAAGTGAGTTTACAGACAGGGGAAATCAAAAGCCTTAAAGAGGCCTTAGAAAAGATGAAACAAGAGATGAAAATATGGCTCCACTCCAAAGAGAAAATCAAGATTTGCAAGAGAGGGTAAGCAAGTTGAAGATAGGGTTAAAAGGTAAAACACTGTTACAAGGGGCTAAACATGTGATCTGGGATGTTATTGCTGCAGAGGCTGCTAAGTTCAGGACTTATCTAAATTTTATAAATGACAAAGACAGTATGGCTACAATGGCCCGAAGCAGGTGTACTATTGTTAATGAAACATTAGCCAAGAAACCATCATAATGGGCCCATAATGCTATTGATTTTATGAATTCTGTGCCCACTGTTGATCTTCAAACTATTGGGGTAAAGGATAGAACTATGTTGATCATTTGGGCCAGGAGGATCATTGCCAAACACAAATTGCTCAAATCAGTTCAAAACAAAGCTATGCAAATGGAGCACAATATACAAGAGTTTAAGGATACATTTGAACAATTGTTTATCAAGGGCCTCCCACCATTTTGGGATGGCAAAGGTTCATTGTACAATAAAGAAGACTACAATTGTCTCCTCATTCAGTGTAGGATGAACCATTCCAAATTTGAAGCTATGGAGGAAAGTCTGAAAGACCCAAGTCTGGTAGAGTATTTGGCCACAGACTTTGAAATTTTGAATAAATTTAAAATAGTGAAGGTTGGCCTGCTGATTATGTCCTACACCACACACATTGACTTGGAGATTTTGATTAAGGAGTTGATGGATTACGATATTCCTTTTGACTCACAATGGAAGGAAATCATGCGGTTGGGTAAGACGAAATGCAGTTTCCTTGGAACCAATAAATGATCTCCAGGTGTCATCAATTTGTAGATTCGACAGAAGATCAGAATGAGGCATATGGCACAGAGGAAGTTGAGCAGTCAGAGAATTTTTTGCCTAATTTTGAAACGTTTTTATTAATCATTGTAAATCGGTTCATATACCGAAACTTCCATTTGAAATTGTTTTGATCAGTTTTAGAAGATGAAACACTTCAGTTTCAGCTATTGTAATCAAATTGTATATATACTAGGATACTTGAATGAATTAATGTTGGCAAAAGTGCAAGAGCACCTTTTTGGTTGTTTCTAACTCTATTGTAATTTTCTGAAGTTGAATTGAATATAAATGTAGAAGCTTTGAAGTCTCTATGAAAAAATTCTAACAACAGTGATATGAGCTTTGTCTTCCTTCATCGTATGTATTTCCTATGATCTGTTATTCCATTTACATTTTCTTCTGTTTAAATTGGATAGCTAAAGGCCCAAAATTCATCTTGTGATGCTCTTGGCTTAAGAAATTTAAACTGTGTGATTGTCTTCTTAACTGATTCATAATTCATTTTAGTAATTCTCTGATGCAGTTATTTGTTTTCTTTATCTCCCTACACTATATAAATTCAAGAATAACTCAGATTCATCACCTCATTTAGCCTTTATCCTCTGGAGAGTTCTACTAGCTAATCATTGTTTTCGTTCACTTTCAGAATTTTGACTCCATAGCCTTGAGTGTTCCTCCCCTTCCTTGCTAGCAACTTTATTAAAACCCCCCAAAACAAACCAAATCTAGCCACTGATTGCCAAAGAAATATCAAGTGACACAAGAGAGCCCTCTCTGAGTTGAACATGCTAATGTTTCATCTCTAAAGTAGGTTGAAATAGTTACCTCTATCATTTTTCCATCAGCCAGACAAAATTTACAGAGTGCCAACAGAACATAAGCTCTACTCTTTCATTTTTCTTCTATGCATTTCTGCTACAATAATTTATCACCTTGCCTTTTGTCTACTCCGTTTTCTGTGGGATTTAGGATTATTCTTGGTTGTCCTTCTCTTATTTTCCATATCTTTTCATTTTATGGTCCGTGAGAGCCAATCCCAATCCTCTTTGAAGGGCAAACACATTTTACTTTCTTTAAAGACATTTACTTTGTATTTAATAACTCATTATTATTTTTGAGACTTTGAGAGAGATACTTAGGATGTTACATTTTTGTATTCTCAAATACTTTGATAAAAATCGTGAGTTACCAAATGTTCTATCTATCATAATCTTTTTGGTGCTTTATTGAAATATAATTTAAAGCTCTTTTATTTGCGGTCCATTCCCTTTTCTCTCTATTTGTAGTATTGTTAAATGTTCTGATGAATGTTGTGATGGATATTTACGTCCTTTATATTATGTATTCATCTTATCTATTCACATTTTATATATTGTACATATGATTTTGTTTTAACACTTGGTCCCAAAATCCCAGGTGTTATTTTCCTTGAATGTGAATGTAAATATTAAGTCTGGTCCTTCTCATACTTTGTTTTGTTTCATTTTATTTTATTGGAATCATAAGAACAAGAGGAGTACCACCTCTCTAAAAATGCATAGGGATTCATATCCTCATGAGGTTGACCTTAAGACCGTAAAACAATATTTTAGATCAACATGTATTTACAAGGGTTTGGAGGCAACTTTTGAATTTTGGGATATTTGTGAAGATTGGGCTTCCCTTAAACTAGAGATTATTTCGCATAGAATGGAAGTGACTCAGGGGGACCTGAGGGTTGGGGATACTTTTATTTATTTAAATTATATTTCCCCTATTTCTTGATGATCATAGTAGAGCCCCCACCTTATTTTTTATGGATATTAGAGGTGCAAAATTTACCCCAACCTAGTTAATGTTGAATTTTTCATAAGAGATGATATTGTATGTGAATGGATATCTTATTACAATGATGAGTGTTCTATATATAAAGAACATATGGTGATCATCCATGACGAGATGTGTCCCTTGGGTAATAAATATATTTATACTTTATATTATATTATACATATAATATAAATATAAAGTATATCTAGTTTAAGGGTAGCCCCAAATTTGATTTCCTTCTCCACATTTGAAGGGTAGATATCTTTTCAACATTCCTTGAGCACATTATTAGGAGGTTGTCCACTTTTGAGGTCCTTCTTCACATTTTCATGAGGTTGTTCCACTTGGAGGAAGGGAATGTTAGAGTTTTTCTTACTTGGGAGGTTACTTCACCATGTTTTCAAGCCTCAACATCACTCTTTTCTTGGAACATTGGGATAATGGAGAAATTTGACCCCATTGTTTCTAGGTTGTCCCTCTCTCATAAGGGTTTTATGTACATGTGGCATCATTTGATTATGCATTGACTTAGTCTCGTTTGTGTGCATGGAAATTCTTATTTCTTAGTCTCCTATGTTAATTTTAGGGAAAAATAATTAATAAAGAATGAGAAGAATGTAGAAGAATCCTATATAAACAGAGGCACTCCCATTATTCCAAATCATTGTGAATTGGTTGATCATTTTTTACTACAATTAATAGAAAATATTCTTCTTGAGGTTTTGGTGTCAATTCTTGGAGCTTTCTCTTTCTTGGTTATATTCTTGGTGCATTAAACATTTGCTATGGTGATTCAAGTATTCTATTAGCTTTCAAGATCAATCCATTTGAAGGGTTACTATACCACTTTGAGAGGAGACGTTCTAGGGCTTGTTCCTTCCTACTTCTCTTCTTAAATTGGGTAAGTGCTTAATCCATTGCTTTTTTTCCCTCTTGGTTCCTTGGCAAGGGTTTTTAAGTATCTCATTCAAGTTATAGTTGATCTTGTTGGTGAAGGTTTTTTCCTTTGAGGAATCCCTTCTTGTAGGGCCTTATTTCTATTATCTTATCTTGATCAGGTTGGAGATTATTCTTCCTCTATGGTTCTAATATCTTACCCTAGTCCTTAATATATAAATGACCAATTATTAGAGGTGCATACTTGTTGACCCCATAAGATTTAATTGGATTAAAAAAAAGGCACTAGTCCTATATTCAACAACCAACCAAAAAACCCTAAAACTATTTTTATTTTTATTTTTTGTTGTTTAATAAGAAATCTAATGGTTAAAATAAAAGAAAATCATTTATTTAGATTTCATTTATTGTCTAGTGTAAATTTAATGGATTATTTCATCTCCTAGACATATTATTACTAGGTTTTATGATTAATTGTTGATCTATAACCCTAAGGAGGAAAATCCACCCCATCATATTGAGATTTAAGGTGTTATATAACATTCTTTGGGTTGTTTTTGTTATATACATGAAATTAGATAAGCGTGAGGTGATATGTTCATTAATATGATACATCTATAAATACATCATATTGACATTTGGATTTATATTCCAAGAAGTCTCTTGGAATCCCAAGACCGTTCCTATGACTTGAATATTCACATTCCATCAAGTTTGTAACCTTAACGGGTTTCGTTTCCAACATACCACCCCCCTCCCCCCCCTTAATATAAATGGGTGTATGTGAGTCCA
>ML816543.1:0-19960 GCA_009831015.1 Picea engelmannii
TTCAACAAATTCTAGAAATTATAATATTCATCCGTTAAATTCAAAATGATAGTCATAATAAAATAGAGTCTCTGTAGATTGTTGCAGTATATTTCATTTCTTGAAAACATAAGTTTAATAATAGAAACATTGTTGTAGAAATAAGTAACTCATTATCATTCATTTCATGTTTAAGGAACATACTGTTAAACAATTGTCAAATTGACATATCAAATCCTGATAAAAAAAAATTGAAAAATAGTCATTGGAAAGCTAACACAATTCTTCACAAGTTTTGTTTTTACTGTAAAGTGAAATTCTAAATGAAAAAAATACTTATGTATGTCGGAAGTTGAATAACTTGTGAAAATATGGTTTCTTTTCTCATAAAACAAGCAAAAGTGTAACCCATCTTCATGATTTCACCCTCGAATCATTCTCCTTTTGATTTTTAGGCAAACCTGTGATAAAGTCCAGTGAGATAGTCTCTGACTTCCATTTTGGTATATGTAGAGGTTGTAGTAGGTCGGTTGGATGTTGATGTTCAACATTCACCCATTGACAATCTAGGAATTTAGATAAGTATTCAACTATCTCACCTTTCATGTTGGGACAATGAAACAACTTCCTCAAGACTGTTACCATTTTCTGGTATCCCGGATGACCAGAATATGGATTTTTGTGAACTTCATCCAAAATTGTTAGTTTTAATTCAGCAGAATCTGGTATGTACAACCTGTTTTTAAATCCTAGCAGTCCATTGCTATCCAAGCTCAAATCTGTTCTATCCAAATTTTCTGCATTTCCTTGTAAATTTTCTATTGTTTTGATGTATATTTCATCAGTATCACCTGCATATTTTATCCCTTGTTCAAAGACTCTTTATGATCTGCTAATACTTATCTCAAACAGTCCATGAGTTCTTTTACTTAAGGCATCTGCCATTTTGTTTTCTTTACCCTTGATGTGTCTTACTTCAAGGCAGAATGGATTGCAATGAGGCTCCATAGGTCCTTTTCATATTACTCATGAATGCCAAAACCCTAGACATTCAAAAAACTAACCCTAGAAGGTGAAACGCCAAAAGTCATGTGGTCCCTATGGGTAAGTTGGTGTAATTTGGTACCTCAACTTCCTAGGATCATAACCTTTGCATATGACCTCTGTTTTAATCACGTGATATCCTGTTGGATAGGTCTTTCAGAGAAATACACATTTCGCCATCATACTTAAACTCTGTCTACATTTTGACTGTGGCGAGCCAAAAAAACAACGTTTAGGGACCCAAAACATCCCTGGAAGTACAACAAGATGTGATGACATGAAAACATACAAAATAATCTAGTTGGATTAGGCGAGAGGCGACCTGTATCCACCTGGAGTATGTGTGGGGCTTCATACAACCCTAGAAGTGTAGAACTCACAATTATAAAGCAGTACATAAGAACGTGTTGAACAAAATGGACATGAGGAGCCAGTTGGACTAGGTTAGTAGCCACCAATATCCACCTGGATTAGTAACCGTCACATATATTTTCAGAGATATGTTTCCACCATTCTAGCGAGTCTTTCACTCTATATTTTTATAGTATTTGTATATTTTTGCTCATTAATTGAAATTGTGTGTTATTGTATCTCTGCATTTATGGTTGCATCTATGTTACATTTCTGTTATATTTTTGGATATCCGAGGTATCTTTGTACATTTCTTTATTATATCTCTGCTCTCATTTCATTCCAAAAATATCTGGATCAGAGAGCATCCATGTTAGGATCTTTAGAGGAGAATTGGGAGGCAATCTGGTGGAAGAAGAGAGGACAATTGAAGCCGAATCTCTAGATCATGTCTATGATTTTAAGATGAAGGGTGTATTTTAGGAGAAATGGGTTCACTATGGAAAATTCCATACTTAGGGTTGAATCCTAGAGGACCCACTCATCCTTCACTAATTGGATATTGATATCCCGAGCCTATAGAAGCCCTCCCTCGCTTACGACTTGGATATCGATACCTTTTGTTTACCTCACACAGAGCACTTAGATTGTGAAGGAAGAGGGGTTTCTATATATAATATTTGTTATGCAATGCAAAATGAATGTAACAAGATTTTAATGGTAAAAAAAATAAGACCAAGAAAAAACCAGACACAACAACAATCACACAACTTTCACGGTGATTTACATGGAAACCAAATATGGGAAAAACCATGGGGCAATAATAATCGATATTCTTATTATTCAAGGGAGAATTATAGTAGCCAATCATAGGCATACAACCAACCTCTCCTCTCTTCACACACACTGTGCTACACTACTTTGCTAATCCACACCTCTAAGGATATTCTAGATATATAGTATATGTTACACAGTTAGACAAACTGATTACATCTTGATCCACCAGTTACACAAACTATTCACTGAAGTGTGCATGCATGCACATTCTAACATTCTATTTTTAGTTGACACTATGTGCATGCATCTGCATGACAAATTAGTTGGAAGTTTGAACAATCTCCACCTTGACAACAATTTACCTGATATATCATGCCTGAATTAATTGATCACATTTTCTGCAAGCTATTATAAGCCAACCACCATCATAGATCCACAACTTCTCTAATAGTACTGTTACATGAACATCTCTGCATGATTCACTTCAATGTGGACCATTATGCCTCCATCTGTAACCTCACTTATAAACATATGCAGTTTTACCATTTTGATACGTTGGACTTTTAGTGAAATGCACAACACTTTGACCGCCACAGAATACCTCATCATGTACTTTTTCAAGATTTCCCTATAGATCCTTTCATTCTCGCAAGACAATAACCTGAGGTAGGTCTCCTCTTTTCCAAATCTCTTGAATCATAACTACAAACTACATCATTACAGTCATTGTAGGTGATACTTGTGCTTTTAAGATACTAAAGCTCCTAATTCCATTCTCTTCAGCTAGTTTTTCCATGTGTCCATTGACAACAACAACTTCATGTGAAATATTGATCATTTCCATCACATACATCAAACTTCCTACTAACATGCGATACTTGATACACACAACCATTTTCTTCTTCACTAATTAGGACAAAAACCTGAAGAAAAACCTGCAATGGAAATTCAAAGATATTTTACCGGTTTCACATTATTCATACCGAATTTTTAGTATCTTCACCACATACTTCTGTTGTGATAACTAAGCTTACCATCCTTCCTGTCTCTGTGTATTTACATGCCCAATATTTGTTTTTCTACTCCTAGATCCTTCATCTCAAATGTCTTAAGAAATTGAGCAAACTTATTGATCTCAAACATGCTTGTGCTTGCAATAAGCATAAAATTTAACACCAAGATAATGAATATACCATAAACGCAATGGCTATAGTCACTTCTTGTAAAATTCGGCTAACCATGAAGGAATCAAACATCTTGTACCATTTTCCTGTCATGCTTCAAAACATAAAATGATTCCTGATTTTGAAAACAAATATTCTATTGTAATTTTGAACTAAACTTTCTGGTTTTTCCATATACAACCCCTTTTCCCGAAAAAAAAATCCATATAAAATAGTTTTAACATGCAATTGTAGTAACTCAAGATCAAGTAACACAACTAGTGATAACACAACATCAATAGAAACAAGATTTTAACATCTCGTGAGAAACTTTCATGGAAATCAATACCTTCCAAATACCCTTCTGTTACCATTCATGCTTTGACCCTTTCATATTTTACTATGTTTGATTTTATAAAAGGATATTCTTCAAACACCATACCTTTATCCATGATGATTATGTGGGCAGTAGGATCCCACATTTTGCATCCCTTAACATCATCACAATATCAAATATCTACTTGTTTGATTTGGGTCTTACATAGAATGATGATCAAAACATAAGCATCACAACCAAATAATTTCACATTTGTGTGATCACCAGATTACATGTTCATACCTCTTCTGGAATCTTCCAATCTTTTGCAACCAATGGTGATTGAGTTACCAAATAGAAGAACCATTTATGCTCACAACTATTGTTGCAACTTGGAATTACTGAACATGTCCTTTCGATCCCAACTTCCTTGCAATAATTTCCAGGCTTAATGGATATGAACCTACCTTCACCATATATTCTCAAACAATCGATTGAACTTCCAATGTTCCTTTCACTACAAATATCTAAACACAACAAACTTTCTACAAACCCACCTTTCTAACCTGGACACACTAATCCACCTCGAGCTTTGCATTTGAATAACTTTGACCAAATATGGCCAAGACGAACCAAGTGAACCTTTTGTCTCTCACATCTATGAACTTCACATTGGATTCTCAGTGCTACACCTTAACATGAACATTCCCTTGAGAAAATACGACCAATATGACCAAGTAATCCTTCACCACTTACCTTGAGGCCCATTTACAATGGATTTGACCAAGCCTTTTATAAGCGTCATTCCATGCAATCCATGGACACAATACCACAGGATACCATAAAACATGGACCTGAAAAACCATGTTCTTTAACCTAAAAATCATATTTAACTCATTAACTCTTTCATTGAGTCAAGGTTAACACAACATACATTCCCCCCCACATGTTCAATCTACCTAAATCTATGTATAGACTTTTTCATAGGTAACCCAGAAAACTAGGGATACACATGCCTATCTTGATCTTACAAACATATT
This sequence comes from Picea engelmannii, assembly GCA_009831015.1. Classification (NCBI taxonomy): domain Eukaryota; kingdom Viridiplantae; phylum Streptophyta; class Pinopsida; order Pinales; family Pinaceae; genus Picea; species Picea engelmannii. Next base: position 4,671 of record ML816543.1, read on the forward strand.
CCTATTTACATGAAATCAATTATTTTTACAAATCTAAAGTAAATACATTTGTTTTTTCTTCGGAATGACTCAACAATCACCACTCCAAAACCTCTATACTACAAATAGATAAAACTTCATCAACCATACCAGTAGTTGAACTTTATTCTTTTGTATAGTCATGTTTGGATGTTTGTTGTCTTTTCCAGTAATCCTTCTTCATATGCCCAGATTTTCAACAAAACCAACATTTTCCCTTACCCTTACTGTCTTTTGACTTAGACCTGAATGTACCTTTATGATATTTCCCTCTTTCAATAGATCGTCCTTTGACCACAATTTATTATATTGTTGAGGTTTGTTTACTGGATATTCTCCTCATCTCCTTAGACAACAAAGGTCCGACAACAATATCATAGTCAGTTGTAACGTCCCCGACCATCCATGCCAAGACACGTTATGCCAGAGAACTCTTTCTTTCTCTCTGTAGAGCATATTGTAACATACCCAACATCCAACTAAACTATGCCACATAAATTTTTCAAACTGCATGAAATCAAAATATATACACACAGAGCTCTTGTGGAAACATATATATATATAACGTAAACATACAAATACATTTGTAAATGCATGGATTCATACTTAAATAAAAGTAAACATATACATGTAGCATATACTAGAAATACCCATAAATATATAGACAATTATACACACACATAGGATAAACCCATACAAATAAACACGTAAATAATAATGCAACATGTAATTTTATCACACAATTGACACTTATCTTGGTAATAATGTCACCAACTATGTGCAGACCTTCCACGAACCTCCTAGCCTTAGACCACACTTCTCATCACTCTCAGCAGTGGGTCACCCCTGAGCTGGAACTAAAATCCACCTGGGTAAAGGGGTTCCTAACTAGGCTAATGGTTCATGGACAACAGGAAGATTTCATCTCAGGTGCCACTCAAACTAACAGCCTACAGTTCGTCATTCCCCACATGCCTGTCCCACCCCAGGAAGTGTGCCCCTTCTCTGCTCAATAGTCCCTCAGCTGCCCCACTTCTCTTCCAGGGATTCAACAACAGGCTGGACAGGAAGTCTCAGAAAAGTTGTAGTTTAGCACCTTCGGGAAATCAATTCCCAACAATTCTCTCACCCAGAGAGGAATTTCTCATGAGCCTGACAACCTATCTCTTCAATATCCCATTGGCCTAACAACTCGCTTCTTCAGTCCATCTCCCAAGCTAACCAACTACACAAACACATATGGCTCCGGATACCGGTTCAAATACAGTGACAAGAAGGTATGGAGGATAGCTCAATGAGTGAATGAATTCTCCTGGAATGGCTACACAGATGATCCAAATGATGGAAGGAATGATGTTTCGCATGATAGAAAATGAACTAAGTCCAAACAATATGTATGCATGTCCCCAACTTTACGCTCTTCATGTTGGGAGCTACTTTGGCCCACTTGTCCCCAACTTTGGAACTTAGAATAAAATAATTATCCATAATTTATACCTTAAAGAAATATTAATATAATATTCTTTTTTGGCTTAATCTCCCTAGCTTATCCCTTTTTATTAACTTTTAGCCCCACCCTTTCCCCAACTAGTGGAGTTTAGTCCCCCATACTCTTTATCGTGGTCGTTTTATGCGCAACGATGCATTTTATATTAATTATGAGACATGTACAAAAAAGGGCGCACTAACATTTAACATTGAGGATCTTTGGCCTAATCAAAACATAAGCATCCTAGCTTATAATAACTGCCTCACCAGCCTATAAAAAATAGCATATACACAAAGTCTTGCTAGTCTCACAATTGCATGCACTTAAGATGATGTGCGTGGTATCCTGGAATGTGCACACTTCATCATTTCACTGCGTCGTACATGCGCACACTATGCCATGAAGGGTGCATACAAAATGATGTCCGACAACTCACCAACCTAAGTACATTTGCATTTACATTTACTATTGGGTTCGACCTTAAGGATATTACAATCCCCTCCCATTATTTATGCACTTTCCTCAATGCATCATGTACACATATACAACAAAATTTCAAATATCCTAAAAAATATGCGGGTATTCCGTCCGCATTGCATCCTCATGGTCCCAAGTAGCATCCTCAGGACCGTACCAGGTCCATTGGACCTTTACAATCCCTATGGTTTGATTCTGGAGTTGTTTGATTTTCCGGTCCAGAATGCATACCGGATGCACTTTAAAAACACCTTCTTGGTCCACCTGAATCAAATTCCAATCAATAACATGATTAGCATCAGGTATATATTTCTTTAGAAATGATACACAGAATACATTATGAACAGACATAGATGCAGGCAATGCAATCATATAAGATACTGGCCCAATCCTCTCAAGGATTTCAAACGGCCCATAATAGCGAGCTGCCAACTTTGAAAAATTTCCCAACTTTAGAGAACTTTTGTTGGCTTTCACTTTCAAGAATATATGGTCTCCCACTTTGAATTCCCTGTGAGTTCTTCCCTTATCAACATAGTTTTTCTTCTTGTCTTGGGCAACCTTTAAATTTTGTTTTATATTTATCATTTGCTCCTCCATTTCCATGAGTAAATCTGGCCCAACCACTACTTTGTCTGCTAAGTTATCCCATCTTACCGGTGTGTTGCACTTTCTCCCATAAAGTGTCTCAAATGGGCTCATCTTTAGAGATGCTTGGTACCCATTGTTATAAGAAAACTCTACCAAGTGTAAGCAGTCTTCCCATTTTGATGTTTTATCCGTCACATACATCCTCAACATATCTTCAATCACTTGATTCACTCTCTCTATTTGTCCAACTGATTTTAGATGATAAGCTGTACTAAAATTCAAATTTGTTCCAAATCCATTAAATAATCCTTTCCCAAAAAAATTGAGGTAAATTTTGGATCTCTGTCAGACACAATTGTCTTCGGTATACCATGTAATCGAGCTATTTCTCTCATATAAATATCAACAATGTTGGTTGGCTTGTGACTGAGATTGACTAGAATAAAATGGGTAGTCTTAGTAAGCTTATCCACCACTAGCATGATATAATCATGTTTCTTGTTTGTTTTGGGAAGTTTGGTGATGAAATCCATTGTTACAACTTCCCATTTCCACTCAGGAATGGGTAATGGTTTTAAAAAACTGGATGGGTGTCTATGCTCGACTTTTACCTTTTGACATTCCAAACATTTGGCAATAAAATCAACAACCTCTTTCTTCATGCCTAGCCAATAATATTGGCTTTTGACAGCTACAATAGTCTCTTGATAACCTGAGTCCCCAGCATAAGGTACATTATGCATTTCTCCCAATATCAGATCTTTCAATTCATGATAATTTGGTACATAAATTTTGCCCCTATACATGATAATTTCATCATTATCTAGCTTGTATTCCATAATTTTCTGCTGCAAATTAGCTTGCTGTAATTTTGCCACTAAATCCTTGTATTGCAAATCTGATTTGGAAGCCTCTATAATTTTGTCTTTCAAATCTGATTAGTACATGCTAATGGTTGTAGAATGAAATTCATGCACTCTTCTGCCAAGTGCATCAACCAGTTTGTTCTCTTTCCCTTTAATATGCTTTATGTCAAAGTCATATTCACTTAGAAATTCTAACCATCTGCTTTGCCTAGCATTTAGAGTTGGTTGATCAAATAAATATTTTAGACCATGTAATCGAGCTATTTCTCTCATATAAATATCAACAATGTTGGCTACCTTGTGACTGAGCTTAACTAGAATAAAGTGGGTAGTCTTAGTAAGCTTATCCACCACTAGCATGATATAATCATGTTGCTTGTTTGTTCTGGGAAGTTTGGTGATGAAATCCATTGTTACAACTTCCCATTTCCACTCAGGAATGGGTAATGGTTTTAAAAAACCGGATGGGTGTCTATGCTCAGCCTTTACCTTTTGACATTCCAAACATTTGGCAATAAAATCAACAACCTCTTTCTTCATGCCTGGCCAATAATATTGGCTTTTGATAGCTACAATAGTTTCCTGATAACCTGAGTCCCTAGCATAAGGTACATTATGCATTTCTCCCAATATCATATTTTTCAATTCATAATAATTTGGTACATAAATTATGCCCATGTACATGATAATTTCATCATTATCTAGCTTGTATTCCATAATTTTCTGCTGCAAATTAGCTTGTTGTAATTTTTCCACTAAATCCTTGTATTGCAAATCTAATTTGGTAGCCTCTATAATTTTATCTTTCAAATCTGATTAGTAAATGCTAATGGTTGTAGAATAAAATTCATGCACTCTTCTGCTAAGTGCATCAGCCACTTTGTTCTCTTTCCACTTAATATGCTTTATGTCAAAGTCATATTCACTTAGAAATTCTAACCATCTGCTTTGCCTAGCATTTAGAGTTGGTTGATCAAATAAATATTTTAGACCATTATGGTCTGTCCTCAGCTCAAAGTTTTTCCCCATGAGGTAGTGGACCCTCCATTTCCTCAAGGCATGCACTATCGCTGCCAACTCCAAATCATGAGTGGCATAATGTCCTTCATGCGCTTTTAACTTCCTTGATTCAGAACATATAACAAACCCATTTTGATTAAGGATTCCTCCAAGCCCCTCTTTACATGCATATGTGCATACAATGAAGTCTTCATTTGGGTCTACAATCCTTATTATTGGAGCACTTGCTAATAATTGTTTCAAGTGTTGGAAACTCTTTTCACAATCCAATGTCCACTGAAACTTCACACCCTTCTTTTGTAAGGAAGTGATTGAGTGTGCAATCTTTGAGAATCCTTCAATAAATCTCTTATAGTAGTCTGCAAGAGCCATGAATGGTCTGACCTCTGTCACATTTTTTGGCACTGATCATTCTCTAATGGATTCTATCTTCTCAGGATCCCTTGTTATCCTATCCTCTGAAATGATATGTCCCAAAATGAATTTGCTTCTAATAAAATGAGAACTTGCTCAATTTGGAATACAACTGATGCTCCCTTAACACTTGAAAAACCATACTCAAATTATGCTCATGTTCTTCTTCTAACTTGTAATATATAAGAACGTCATCCAAAAATACATTGACAAACGTGTCTAAATATTCTTGGAAAACACCATTCATTAAGCACATGAAAACAACTGGTGCATTTGAAAACCCAAATGGAACCACTGTGAACTCATAATGACCATACCTTGTCCTGAAGGAGGTCTTGGTGATATCTTCCTCTTTAATCCTTACTTGAGATCTATCTTTGAAAATATCTTTGCATCTTTCAACTGATCAAAGAGATCATCAATCCTTGGCAGAGGATACGTTTTCTCAACAATCACTTTATTTAACTATCTGAAATCAATGCACAATCTTAATGTCCCATCTTCCTTCTTCACAAACAAGACTGGGGCACCCCAAGGTGACACACTTGGAAGTGCATACCCCTTATTCATCGGTTCTTCAAGCTACATTTACAACTCCTTCAGCTCTGGTGTACTCATTATGTAAGGAGTCTTTGACACTGGAGCTGCTCCAGACATTAAATTTATAGAGAAATCAATATCTCTCTTTGGGGGTAGTCCTAGTACCTCCTTGAACACATCTTCAAAATATTCCAAGATTGCATAATCTTTCAAATTTGATACCTTATCTTTAGGTGTCTCTTCCATATGTGCTGCAAATATTTGATAGCCTCTCGTGTAACATTTCTTCATCTACAATGATGAAATTTCTCTGATGGTTACTGCCCTGGGAATTTCATGCACTTTCCTTAGGTTCCCTTCCTCATCCAAGCAAGTAAATGCCTTGTTATGGCGGTCTAGGATAGCATGGTGTTGGTCCAACCAATCCATCCCAATTAGAAAGACATAGGAACCTAAAGGCAAGGTGTTCAAATATTCCCTAGTGCTCAGTACATTCATGTTCATAAGGCATGCCTTAACCATATCATTAACATTTCTTTTGGCTCCGGTAGCCAGCTGCACCAACCAATATTTTCCATGCTTGTTTCTTGGCAAATGCAAAATTTCCACCATCTTAGGATCTATATAACTATGACTAGCTCCTGAATCAATTAAAATAGTAATAGTTTGGTTGTTGATCATACCTTCCACTTCAATCATATATGACTGATACTTTTCTTGCTTGTTGTCTAGGGCTGCATAGATCCTTGGTACATTTCTTCTCATGTCCTCGACTGTTTGAACTTGCTGTACATTGTGAACATTTATCACTTTTTAACCTCTGTGAGGATAATCTCTATACATATGATCTCCTTTACAACCCCAACATTGAATAGGTAGCTTCCTTGGCCTTTGACCCCCTGTCTCAATCATTCTGGGTTCTTTAGGAGTTGTTTTTCCTTGAGTATTATTTCTGAAGAATGGTGGCTTAGTTCCCTTCTTCCTCTAATCCATCTTGAATTTCCTTTTGTCTTCCCAAGCTTTTTGGAAAGTTGGCCTTGCTTTTTGTTGATCATATAGGAATTTAGCTCACCTTATGGTATCCTGCAATGTCTTGGGATCATCATACTTTATTTTGTAACTGATGAATGATGGAAATCCACTCAAATACCTCTGAATCTTAACTGTCTCATCCTTGATGAAAAAGACATACTTTAGTAGTTCTAAACACCTTCTCTCATATTCATCTATGGTCATACTCCCAATATTCAGTTCAAAGAACTCTTTCATTCTCTTGTCATAGTATCTCTTAGTCAAGTATTTCTTCTCAAAATACTTATTGAATTCTCTCCAAGTAACACTTTTCTCTTTAATGTGTTCACCTGCACAAGTTGATCCCACCACATGGATGCCTTTCCCTTGATTTGATAGATAAAAATTCTACCTTCTGCATTAGAAGAATAATTATGCAATTGAAAATAATTTCTCATGCCCAGTATCCATGTCTCTGCATCTTCATCCTTCTTTTGCTCACAATCAAATGTAGGAGGTTTTATTTTGTTCATTTCTCCTCGTAGCTCATCCACCCCAGACCTATTATGCTTCCTCACAAGGGATGGACTTGAGTTGTTGTTTTCCCTCTTATTGGAATGCCCCAGGGATTGGTGGTGATTTTTGCTAACACTTCAGGATCTTCTTTTCTCATTACGAGGCTTGTGACTTCCATATTTGCTTAAGCCTCTCTCCTTATCAAATTTCTTTTCTACTATGTTCAAGCTCTACATTAACTTCATGTTGAAGACATATTGTTTCTCCTTAGCTCTCATAATCCTTTCATTATTATATTAATGGATTTGGACATCCCTCTACAATTTTTTAATGGCCTCTATCATATTCATGTTTTCATCTCTTCCTTCTCCATGTCCATTGGAGTTTGTTCCTTCAATGCCCAATTGGACATCCATCCCTTTGATTTCATCTTCCTGGCTGTAAGTCCCATGTGTCTCTTCCATTCCTATGGACTCTGTACTGATATTGATCTGATCTATTTGTTAATTCTGCAAAATGTGCAGCCAACAAAACTTTATTAGGCTAACTATTTCCACAATTCATGAAAAATATGAACCATTTTGGTTCAATAATATATCATAATTATTTCTTCTGATTTCCTAAAACAATTGAGTGCACAGATCAATATTATGGGCGGACATTTAGATTCCACTATCCGAGACCTTTCTAGTGCCTTCTCCCATGCTCAATTCCGATTCTTGAGCATAAATTTATGGTTATTTGAAAATCGCCCATTAATTTCTCGGTTTACACTTCAACTTGGCGCAATTTTGCGTTGTAATTAAGAATTTTTTCATCTGCTCCATTGGATTTTTTGTATGAGATCAATTGGGTTTCTTCATATACATATTATTGACACTCTGCCCAAGTTTCACCTTTCTCTAGGTTCCGAGATGCTAGTTACATCTACTAAAGTTCTAGGCCAAAAAACCATATTGTAACTGGTATGTTATAGGTACCTTCTTTTCCATTTTAAACATTTTTAGCATGCCCAAAAATTTAATTCAGATCTAGGAATGTCTTCTATGACTCAATATGTTTCCACTGACTTCTCCTGTTCCTCAATCTGATTCTGGAGCATAAAGCTATGGCTCTTTGAAGTTAGATGGGTCTTAAAATTTACCCTCCACTGTTTGTGTTGTAACTTTCTCATAAAAGCTATGTTTGACGAATGGTTTACACCATTAGAAATCTCTCTCCTAGCTATTTTATTTGAGCTGCAGAGACAGAGTGTGCCTTTGAACACTCTGTTCTCCTGGTTTTTGAGTAGTGAAAAATGTTGTTGACGGCCTCAAAAACATGCTGCAAAAAGATGACGTTCAAATAGTATAAAACGTCGTAGAAAATTGCTAGTTTTCTGTTGTTGTTCACCATCCAAACAACTTCAGTCGCACAAATTTCAACCTGTACAACCATATATACCATGCACAACAACAACACAAGGTAAATCGTGCCTCACGCACTTTAAAACCACTTTGTATCACTTCTTTGTCACGCCAATAACTTGCGTGCATTACTTTTATGTCACGCTCGAATATCCACCACGTACAGTTTTGGTTCTTGCAATATTAATTGTTGCGTGCAATTTTTGTATCACACGCTGATATTCTACGCGCATTTCACTCTATGTACTGCACTCTACCAAGTCTAGTATGACCCCACCGTGAACCAATACTCTGCGCATACCATTAACTAAACTGTCGCGTCACAACTTATACTCATACTGCGCACGCACCAACCAAACTCCTCTACGCTCTGCAATATTGAGCACACCACGGGCACCATTATTATGTGTGTGCAGACCCCGTGCACCCTCTTTTTTTTTTTTAATGTGTATGCACACCGCGCAATGCTAAATTTATCACGTGCACCTGCACACCAACATTATTCCGTGTGGCGTCGAAATTTAGCGCGCGCACCTGCACACCAACATTTTTCCACGCAGTGTCCAATTCTTACATATCTCAAGCTTTTACTATGCAGTTTGCATTTTTAGTGCACCCACTTGTGCACATTCATTTCTATGCGCATCGATTCCTCGTGAATTCCACTGCAAAAATTGGGGATTCTTCCTAAATGTTTCCCCAATTTACCATAGACATTCTACAACCACGAAATTTGTTCAATTTCACCCTGATAACACTAGCTCAACCTCTGCAACAAAAAAACATTGTGGGTTGACATTTCTGAAACGAATTTACCCAAAATCAATTCAGGAATTGAGAATTTTATTTACAAATCTCGCTCCATCTGTCATGGTTTCACTGTAACTTCAAATTCGACAAATTCCAGGTTTGAATTTTCTAGAACAGATATTAAATCATTAATATCTCACCACATGGGAAAATTTCTTAATTTTCCCATGAATTTAACAACGAAAATTGGGGCTTTTCCCCAAATTCCACACAATTGTTGTTTCTTTTTACCATGGATGCTCTACGACTCAAAATTTGGCCACTTCGAAATAATTCCTTTGTGAAATTTCACTTCAACTCCACTGGTTCGGCCCATCCAGGCTCAGTGTTGAAAACTGAAGCTCTGATATCACATTGTAACATCCCCGACCATCCATGTCGGGCCACGCTATGCCATAAAACTCTTATATTCTCTTTGCGTAACATATTGTAACATACCCAACATCCAATTGAGCTATCCCACATAAAATTTTGAAACTGCATAAAATCAAAATACATACACACAGAGATCTTGCGAAAACATATATATATATATATATATAACATAAACATACAAATACATATGTAAATGAATGGATTCATATTGAAACAATAGTAACCATATGCATGCATCATATATAGGAAATACCCTTAAATATACAGACAGTTATACACACACATAGGATAAACCCATAAAAATAAACACGTAAATAATAATGGAGAATGTAATTTTATCACACAATTGACACTTATCTTGGTAATAATGTGACCAACTGCGTGCAAACCTTTCACGAACATCCCAAACTTAGACCACACTTCTCATCACTCTCAGTTGTGGGTCACCCCCAAGCTGGGACTAAACTCCACCTGGGTAAAGGGGTTCTTAACAAGGCTAATTTTTGATGGACAATAGGAAGACTCTATCTCAAATGCTACTCAAACTAACATCTTACAGTCCCTCATTCCCCACATACCTATCCCACCCCAGGAAGTGTGCCCTTTCTCTTCTCAATAGTCCCGCGATCACCCCACTTCCTTTTCAAGGTTTTAACAACAGGGCAAACAGGAAGTCTCAGATCCCTACAGCTGTAGTTTAGCACCTTCAGGAAATAAATTCCCAACAACTCTCTCACCTAGAGAGGAATTTCTCACAGACCTGACAACCTGCCTCTTCAATATCCCACAGGCCTGACAACCTGCTTCTTCAGTCCATCTCCCAAGCTAACCAACTACACAAACATATATGGCTCTAGATACCGGCTCAGATATAGTGACAAGAAGGTATGGAGGATAGCTCAATGAGTGAGTGAACGCTCCTGGAATGGTTGCATGGATGATCCAAATGATGAAAGGAATGAAGGTTTGCATGATGGAAAATGAACTAAGTCCAAAAAATATGTATACATATCCCCAACTTGACACTTGTCATGTTGGGAGCTACTTTGGCCCACTTGTCCCCAACTTTGGAACTTAGGATAAAATAATTACACATAATTTATACCTTAAAGAAATATTAATATATTATTCCTTTTTGGCTTAAGCTCCCTAGCTTAGCCCTTTTCCTTAACTTTTATCCCCACCCTTTCCCCAACTACTAGAGTTTAGTCCCCCATACTCTTTATTGTCGTCGGTCTGCATGCAAAGATGTATTTTATATTAGTTATGAGATATGTACAAAAACAAACGCACTGGCCTTTAACATCTAGGCTCTCTGGCCTAATCAAAACATAAGCATCCTAGCTTATAATAACTGGCTCACCAGCCTATAAGACATAGCATATACACAAAGACTCACTGGCCTCATAATCGCATGCAATTAAGATGCTGCGCGCGGTATCGTGGAATGTGCACACTTCATCATTTCACTGCACAATACATGCGTGCACTATGCCATGAAAGGTGCATACAAAATGATGTCAGACAACTCACAAGATTAAGTGCATTTTCATTTACATTTACAATTGGGTTCGGCCTTAGGGATATTACATCAGTGGTGTATGTTGTTCTAAACCACATAGATGTGACCAAATGATCCCAAGATTCAGGTAATGAACACAGTAGCGTAACTTCCTTATTCTCATATTCGTATTTTACTTCCATACTAGATAATTAACAAATCAATGTATTGAAAACATTCAAATCATCAACAATTTTTGTACCTTCTTTCATCCATAAGTTGTACAACTGCCTCCTTAAGAATATTTTGTTTATTAAGGAATTTTTCATATACAAACTCTCCATTATGTTGCATAAACATGTTTTTGTCTCCTCTCGAGTGATGTTAAACAACACTTCATCTACCAGACACAAACAAATGGTTATGAGGGCTCTTGCATCCAGATATTCCCAGTCCTTGTCTGTCATGCTTCCTAGTTTCTTTGTTTGCACGCCAACACCTTTTGCAATCTTCGTTGCACAAGAAGATCCCACATCTTAAGCTTCCATATCTCAAAGTTATTTCTACCACTTAATTTATCCACCTCAAAACTTAGAACTATACATTTTCACCATTAGCACAAACTACCCCAAAACCAAAACTTATATTTGAATCCCCAAAATATTTAATTAAAAAAGGTTTAAGGTAAATAAAAAATATTATATATATATATATATACCTTTTACTAAACCCAAAAAGGTCCACAAATAATATTTTAATAGGGAATCCTCCACCCACTTTAATCATAAATTTGATCCTCCATATGCATAATATAAAAAAAGTCAACCACTCCTTTGTTTAATTATATGTCGTGCTTAATAAAACCTATGTTTCATGTCACTATTTCATATAGTGGAGAAACAACACAATCCCTTTTATACCACGGGTTTCCAAACTTATCTCTCTTGCCTTGAATCGTGTGGAGAGATGGTTATCCACAAGTGTCGCACCTTAGAGAAGGGTATCCTGCGACTCTTTTTCAAAATTGTCACACCTTTCACATGGACTCCCTGCAACACTTTGCAGAAAAAAATAGTTTTTGAAGTGTGCTTGTGACTGTCACACTTTCTAACAGGGATACCATGTGACAGTGACATAAATGTGTCTTGCGTCGATCCACTCACGTAGATCTGTCTCTTGAAGTCACGCAAGTTCACTTGGCTTGACTAAGTTTTCTCTTATATCCAACAACCAGATTCTCTTCTTCTTCACTCTCGGATCCTTCAACTCTACGCTCTAATACCACTTATTATACAACGAAATCATAAACATAATAATACTTTAATGGAAAATAGAATAAAACCAAGAACAAACCAGACACAACAACAATCACACAGTTGACCCAATGATTTACCTGGAAACCGGGAAAAATCACGAGGAAATGATAATCGATATTCTTTTTATTCAAGGGAGAATTACAATAGCCAATCAGATGCATACAACTATCCTCTCCTCTCTTCCCACACACATTTCTACTCCACACCTCTAAAGATATGCTAGATATGTCTAGTATTAGTTACAGAGTTAGACAAACTGATTACATATTGATATACCAGTTACAAAATTTGTTCACTGAAGTGTGTATGCATGCACATTCTATTTTTAGCTGATATTGTGTACATGCAACAACATGGGAAATTAGTTAGCAGTTTCAACAATATTTGATGGTAGTCTCATGTAATTTTTTGAGTTCGAAATTTTATATTTAAATATAAAATTCAAACCTCCTTGGTAGTGAAAGCAATGGCTTGAATTTTGATGCTATCAAATTCAAGCCATGACTTTCAATACAAATAGTAGAAATAAATCCATGACTTGAGGTTATTATATTAAAAATCATTGTTTTTTATGTATAATTTTTTGTTTTTAAAGGTTTTTTTACAACTTAGTATGAGGAAGATGTGTAGTTTTTTTCAGTATTTAACATGGAGTTGATATGTGACATTTTAAAATATCAATAATAAAAAATATTATAATGTTATCAATATATAAAATATTTCAATATATATCTTAATTAAAATAATTTTATATCAACTTTATATAGTATGAGGGATGTATAATTTCTTAACTTATAACAATTTAAAAAAAAATAACAAAACAATATTTTAATGGGAGTCATAAATAAAATATTTCAATGTCATATATATATATATATATATAAATTAAAAGTAAAAACATATTTTTATATTATTAATAGGTGCTTTCTACCTCTCAAGATGCATAATTCCTAATTCCTTCCACCAAAAATGTATAATTCCTTAGATGTTTAAAATAAAATTTACACACTGTTTTGAAAAACAACAATAAATTTTTCCATTTCTTAAAGTAATGACACGTCTACCTATTCAACATAATCATTGTAAGTGAGCATCCATGCTCATATCTGGAGGCTACTGAATACACACACAATTCAAATGTAAAGATCATTCCCGGTCAACGCACACCAAGAGGATGTATGGTCGTAGATATTGATTAAACATGGCATGCGCTTGAGTACATATTCCTCAGTGCATATTATTAATTTGGTTACAAGCTATGAAGCATAATATGAAATATTCATACTGAAGTTTATTCTTCAAAAACATAATAATCATTGAAGATGTGAGATGTATCTGACAAGAATGATCTCAACGAATTGTAAACCACTGCATTTCGAATATAAACAACAGTTTCGAGAAAAACACAAATAGTTCAAGAAACATCCCCATAATGAAAATACAGTTTGACTTCCTACCATAAATTTGATTTTATACTTCGTCCCATGAATGAAAAACAGTATGGGCAATGAACAAAGAAACTAAGAAATTGATCTTATACTTTGTGAATTAAAAACAGTATGAGTTGCCATAAACAAAGAAACTAAAATAATAACGATGGTCGACTTAGCGCATGAATGCTTCAACAATTTTAGTTAGACTTCCCTTCCTCCCCGCTATTTTAGATACAGAAAATCCCGCGCACTGTAAATTTTCATTCCATTGCTCTTTAGTCCTTTGTCTTCCTCCACGGAAACCCTTCAACATAATCATATCCATGACCTGGCCAGATCCTGTTGGATCACAATCTTCACTTGTATCTAAAACTGCCTCGGCTATTATTAATTTTCCTTGATGTGGAATGACGTTGTAGCACTTATTAAGCAGCTTGATGCGCTGCTCGTCGTCCCATATATGCAGCACGTGCTTTTAAAGAAAAAGACATTTAATTGAAAGTGCGCAAACTATTGCCAAATCAAATTCAACCTGAAATTGTTTTTCTTCAAGAAACTATGGCTCCAGCCCAGAAAGCCAGGAATTTCATTCTTTGTTTTCGCCCTTTATGGGCAATTTGTTCAGTAAACGCAGTAGGCACCTCCGGGGGCCTAATTGTAGCTTGGGATCCTTTTACTCTTGATCTGACCCCCTATCTTTCTGTGGGGAGCATTTTGTTAGCAGGTCACAGCATAATAAACAAACCGGAACTAACTTTACTTAACGTCTATGGTCCTTGTACAGCCAGGAAAGCCTTCTGGACTAAAGTAAAAGATAGTGGTATCTTGTCTTCCACTAATTTGATCATGGCTGGAGACTTTAATATCATTCTTGATTCGGATGAGGCTTGGGGAGCAACTTCTTCCGGTTTTATTGATGTTTTTTACAAAGACTTATTCACTTCAAAAAATCTCATAGACATCAAACCTCCCGAGCTCGTGCCCACTTGGCGCAGTGGGCGCTTAGGTCAGAACGCGATCTCCAGGAGACTCGACAGATTTATGGTCTCAGAAGATCTACTCTCGGACACTACAGAACTTGCGTTGAATCCCCATACTTTTCTGATCATGCTCCCATCTGCTTTCAGTTAGACTTACCGCCGAAGCACAAAAACTGCCATTTTAAATTCAGTGGACATTGGCTCGAAGATAGTGCTTTCGTGGACATAGTTAAAAAAGTCTGGAATGATACCAGTTTCATTACAGAACCAAATGCTCAAAGGAATTAGTCTAGAAACTGATAAATTGTGGAGCAAAGAGAAATGCAGAGAGAAAAGAATAGTATATTCAAATGTATGAAGAAGTACTGAAGAGTTACCAACAATAGGAAATAGCTGAGCTTATATATGCTCAAGAAAGACAAAAATGGAAAGTACAATTGTCCAGTACAGCTGGCAGTGTACGGTTATACTGTTGAGGGTACCATATATTTAACACTCCCTCTTAGACTCAACAGTTACAATCAGCA
>ML816543.1:38032-52264 GCA_009831015.1 Picea engelmannii
CATTCACACAAAGGATCGAGCCATCGCATATCGGTGTTCGGTGGTTGACGAGGTGAAGCGCATACTCATTGAAATCGTGAGTTCCTATTTCCCGAATTCATGTGAACCGTCGATCAGGACAGGGACACGTGGCGTGAGACCCCTGAGGATAGGGATTCGGTGTTCAGCATTTGGCAAGGTAAGAGTTCGTGCCTATCGAAATCGAGATTTGCGATTCCCCAAGTTAATAGGGGCCGTCGTTTTCAGCAAGGAGAGGTGGCACGAAACCGGAGAATCGGGGTTTCGGCATTCGGGATTTCCCAAAGCCAAGGACTCGCGACAGTTGAAATCGTGATCCCTCGATCCCCAATCGCACGAGTGGATGAGTGAAGTGGTAGTGTGGGACCACGAGGTATAGTAGAAGACAAGTGTCACTATACTGGAGTTTAAGGGCCGAAAGTGAGGTCCGCACGTGCTATCGGAGTTCGGGATTCGGGACTTTGTGGAGCAAAGAAATTGCGACATCGTATACTCTGATTTTCTCGATAGGGAAATCCCCGATAGAGTGGGAGCGTTGATCATTGACCATCGGGGTTCGGAGGTTTTAATTTCACGAGGAGTGCACGCAGGGTTCGCGATAGCGCGAACACCGATTTCCCGATTCCTTCAAGGGAAGACTGTCGAGGAGTTACTGTGGGTAGTGAGGCTCCCGAGAGGAGTAGGAAGAGTCTTCGACTCTTCGGGCCTGAAAAAAAAGAAGGTCCTGGTGGAGGCGGCTTGCTGCTGAGAGCAGGTTGCATCACTTATGATGTTGAGGAATATAGAATAAGGAGAATAGTCCACATCTACAAAATCATTCACTTTAGTCTATGGTTTGAACAAAGTTGTTCTGGAAAAAGGTTAACATAGTATAAATTTATGGTGTAACTTTATTAATTTTAATTTAATATATATAAATAACTAAATTAAATTTGAGAAAGGAGATATTAAAAGGATATCTTAAGGGATGTTTCATCACATTTAATGATGAATTCCTAATAAACATGTTGGCTTAGGCTAGTGCACTTTATCCAAAGAATTTGAATTAGGCACATGCTAACATAGAACTAGCCAAATGCCTAAAAACATTGGCAACAATTGGTTGAGCTAACCCATTGGACTATGTGTGTGTGTGTGTAATAGCTTGATGGATTAGCTCAATTGGTTTGAGCCAACCAATTTCAAGGTGGAGGCCATGGGTTCAAGCTCGATAAGTCCTCATAGATTAGGAGTACATGTTGTATTCCAAAAACATTTATCTTGGGTGTCATTCACAAAATTTGAGGAAGCACCTTGAGGATTTCCCTAATAACATTTCCATAGAATAAATATGTGTGCGTCTGTGTGTGCACATGCACTATACTTTTATTAGAAATGTTGAGATTAAATTATATATGACTATAAATGAACTAAATAGATAAACACATAGATACATTTTGTAGAAGGGTGGTGCATAGACACATTGAGATAACCATTACGGTCACTAACGAGGCCTTCATAGAATTATTCC
The DNA here is from genome assembly GCA_009831015.1 of Picea engelmannii. Classification (NCBI taxonomy): domain Eukaryota; kingdom Viridiplantae; phylum Streptophyta; class Pinopsida; order Pinales; family Pinaceae; genus Picea; species Picea engelmannii. Next base: position 39,561 of record ML816543.1, read on the forward strand.
AACAACCATTACAACCAATATTGAACACATATTTCAACAAATGAAAAGGGAATTCATTTGATGGAATTCATTTGATGACCATTCCAAGAAGACACACAATCAATCATATTTATTAAATAGTGTCTCACTTGCAATAGGGAATATAGCATTCATGTTCATTTAAAAGCAATGATATTCATTGAATTGAGACAAATTTAATCTACTAGTTTTATATTCGTTCAATTCAAACAAATTTAAACTGTCGACTTTAAATTTGTTGATTTTCAATTTTTTGTATAAAATATAATGAACTATATGACTTATCCTCCCACTAGTTCTTATGTTGTTCCCGTCATCATATTTCACATCTTAACGTATGTGAGTTGGTTCATAGTTGTGCTATTACATTTTTTTGACACCATTGGTTGTTAAGTTTCAAGTAGTTTTGCACTTTGATCTCCCCTTTTTTGTTGAACTTGTCTATGTAGTATATTTATTTTCTTTATGCATGTTTTCTCCATTAATTTTCTTCTTCATGTAGAATTCTTGTATATGACTTTCAACAACTTTATGTAGCATTCTTGTACATGACTTTGAACAACTTTTTATCCATTGGGCAACTTTAGTCTTCTATACTCAATTTTCAAACAATTTTATGCCTTGTTGGCTCTATGTTTTCTTCCTTCGCTTAGCGTATCTTGGTTGAATTGATCTAGATTTTATGAGCGGAACAAAATGAATACAAATTATTAAAATATGCTTAACATAGAGATACAATAAAACTGGTTTTCTATTCAATAAGGAAATAAGCTGAAACTATAAAATGCAGTGGAAAACAAGTTTGTTGGAATGGTGTTAGGGACCTAACCCCTCATGTAGGTAGAATAATATATTTGCATGTAATAAAGGTCAATATTAATAAAGCCTAAAAATAAGGAAGAATAAGTCCAATGTAAGAAGACCTAATAGAAGCTTCCGCTTCTAGAAGGATCTTCCTCTAGATGGTTCTTTTGATAGACATATTTAATATAAATAGGAGTCAAGGGTATGATAACTTTTGTCTTGGATATTATTGTAATAGAGCTCTGCTTTGCTAGAGGTTGCCCGCTCGAAGAGGCAACTGAACATTTCTCTCAATAATCAAAGTGTTATTTCTGGTGTTATTTTGTTATCATTTTGGTATTATCGTGGTGTTGTTCTTTTTCCATTTCTAGCTATTTATTTATGTTCTACATACTTTATTATATCTGGAATATTACAAATGGTGGTGGATTATCTCTGAGAAGAGATGTGAAAGTTGTGCTCATTCACAAAAACATGATTACAATGAAGCTCTAAAGGACTTTTTACAATAAATAGGAATGTCAAAAACCCTAGACATAAAAAAACCTAACCCTAGGAGATGAAGCACCAAAAGTCATGTGGGCCCTGTTTGGGTAAGTTAGTACATCAAATTCCCAGCACCACAATACTTGAGCACCACATGTCACTCTAAATTGATGTATCTATGCAGAGCAAAGCGATACTTGAGCACAAGATGTGGCTCCGAATATTTGTGACAGCAACGCGGCCCCTTCACCACCCGCAGGTTGGAAGGTCCACGCACACACAAGATCTTCTCTTCCTTGGCCCGAAGAAATGAAAACCTCTTCTAATCCCCTGTCCAGAATTTTCCACACCCACAGAACTCTCCTTAATGATCTCCCTGCCCAAATCGGGAAATCGGACCTCGCAGGTTCGCGAGTCCTGAAGTCATGGATTCGGGTCTTTCAATTCCCCGAAACCCGATCCCCGACACACCTTGGCGTTGACCCCTTCGAGGGTTTGACCTTCCAACACCCGTCGCTTAGTATTGGCTCCTGTGGCTCACAATCCTGTCACAATCGTGAAATCGTGTATTGCGACATCGCGATTCCTATTGCACTTGTTCTTGGAACCTTCTATGTCCCGAACCTCGATATGGGTGACACTTGTTCTCCACTCAAATGCTGTGACTGAGTGGTCGTCGTGTTTTGGAGTTTCACGACTTCACCTGCAATGATTCTCACATCACCACAAATCTAGATACACCGATCCCCGATGCACGTGAGAACGGACTCCTCCATGTCACTGTTCCCTTGTCTCTCTATCGGACATCGCGCGATCACGATTCTGGATGCTATGATTTCTTCACTCCCAGAGTTTAGGATGTGCTGAACCCCGAATCCTCTCCTGATGCCTGACGCGTGTCCTTCCGAGATCAACGACTAGGATTTCTCCAGAATTTTGGGACTACCAAGGTCTCTGATTCTTACCCTTTGAAAAACTGATGACTCCAATATCCTGATCACTTCTTCGGGACTCTCCTCTACTCACTCTAGAGATAAACCCATTACAACCCCTGCTGAATCTGATGGTTGACGGTAAATCAACTACTGATCCAACGACTCACCATCTTTTGAGATCGAACTTTGATGTGGCCGTAACCTCCTCGCTAATCTATCGGATCTGATGGTTGGCGGGATTTTCACGAATTCCGTCCACAAGATATTGACCGTCGCTTCTCCCTCTTTGACGATTTATTGGTGTGAAACCTCCTATACGGTCCTTCAAAAATTTTGAAGGCTTTACTCCTCCTGATTTTTTTTTTTTTAACTCCTCAGTCTCTTAGAAAAGAGATCTCTTGCACACACCTCTTGCGGAAATCCTGTGAACACTTCAACTGTTTGAACTTCCATTAACTCTGCGCACGCCTGCCGCAACAATCCTGCAAAACTCCTGCTCAGACTCACAACTGAGACTTCCTTCTGCCTGCGCACTCCTTGCATGGCTCCAGCAACCCACTTTCACTCCTGGGTGAATAAGAACAAGATTTAAACTACCTGAGCCTTCATCAACGCACTCCTTGCGGATGTTTTCGACTGCACTCCTTGCAGGAATCCTCTGGCTCAGATAGAGAAACAATTGAAACTCACTCCTTCTTCCCTCCAGACTTCAATTCGACCATGAAATCATATACACAGCACGTAAAAGCAAGTGTAAAATAGGAGATAAACATTCATGAGCATATCAACATCAATTACACAAAGAATAACACAGAACCATGAATTTGAATCAGAACTCTTCTATTAATTCAAATGTCTGTACATGGGTGTTCTTCATACAATTCTCTGTCTGCTCTCGCTCTTCCTGAATTGATAATAATACAATGATACAATGAGGGTGTCTATATCTGTTTTCCCTCTTTTTTCTAAGACGGTCTAATCTACAAATTTATTTCCTATCTACCTGCGTTAACTAGATTAAATTCCATCTATCTACTAAAGGACGAGAGCTATCCGCTCAAGGTCCATTTACAATATACAAAGGCACCTCTTCTTAAATGACTCATTTAAGATTTACGCAAAAGTCCCAAAGCATTTTCAAAATTTGTGTTTCTTGTCCAGCTGTCTTCCGCGCTGGCTCGCTTGATGAGTTGGCGATGCTCCTGCATCATACTCCCTCACTTGAAAAAATTTCATGGGCTCCTGTCCTTGAGCTCCTGCATGGTCTATCCATGCTTCAAAATCTCTGCTTCAGTCTCCCAGCTGGCATCTTCCACTGGATGGTTCTTCCACTTGACCAGATACTCAAAATATTGTTTTTTCCTGGTCCTCTTACTCACTCTCTTGTCCAGTATGCATTCCATCTACGGTTTCTCTGCTACTGGAAATTGTTTTATCCACTGGATCACTGGCTCCTCAGTTCTAGTCTCTTCTTCCCCAGTTCTGTATGGGTATAAATCTGTCACATTGAATATCATAGATATTTTGATCCCATCGGGTAACTCGATCTCATAAGCGTTTTCCCCGAATTTTCTCAAGACCTTACATGGCCCAATTTTCTTCATTTTCAACTTGTTATATGTTCCCCTCGGGAACCTTTATTTTCTCAAATGTGCTAGAACCAGATCACCAACTTCAAACTGAAGTTGTCTCTTCCGTTGATCTTCTCTGTTCTTGTACTCCTTACTTGTTTCCAGCAGTTGCTGCTTCACCTGGTCGTGAAGTTCCTTCATTGCCTCAGTGAATTATTTTGCACTGGCGCTGCTAGTAGAAGTCTGCTCCGAATCCCTCAATTCAGAAATTCCCCTCAGCTGCATCCCATAGACAATCTGAAATGGACTTTTTCCTGTGCTCCGATTCACTGAATCATTATATGCGAATTCCGCCTGTGGTAATATATTGTCCCACTGTCTGTGGTGCTCTATCACCAAGCTTCTCAGCAAGTCTCCCAGACTTCTGTTCACCACCTCTGTTTTCCCATCTGTCTGAGGATGATAAACAGAACTAAACATCAAATTAGTTCCTAGCTTCTTCCACAAAGTCCTCCAGAAATGCCCTATGAATTTCGTGTCTCTGTCCGAAACTATGTTTTTCGGCAATCCATGAAGTCGAATGACCTCCTTGAAGAACAAATTTGTGATGTGAGTCACATCGCTGGTTTTCTGGCATGGGATAAAATGTGCCATCTTAGAAAACCTATCCACTACCACAAAAACTGAATCAAATCCTCTTTTCATCCTTGGCAATCCCAATACGAAATCCATGCTTATCGCTTCCCATGGCCTCTCTGGTATGGGTAATGGTTGATAGAATCCTTCATTCTGCTTTCTCCCCTTCGAATGCTGGCAAATTCTACATCTGTCTACAAATCTCTTGACATCTGCCTGCATTCCTGGCCAAAAATACGACTCATTCAGCTTCGCGAATGTTTTGTCATGACCAAAGTGTCCTGCCAATCCTCCATTGTGCTTCTCCTTCAGCAGATTCTCCCTCATGGAGAATTTCGGAATACACAGTTGATTGCCTTTGAACAACAACCCTTCCTAGATCATGTAGTCTATCCACTGGCTTCTATCCCTGAGAACTGGATTCTCAGCTACTTCATACGCTTCTGCAAAATCTGCATCACCTGTGTACATGTCTTTGAGATCATCAAAACCTAAGGTCTTGACTCGAAACTCCTGCAAAAGCAAACATTTCCTGCTCAAAGCATCAGCCACTTTGTTAGAAGTACCCGAAATGTGTTTAATCACAAATGTGAAATTTTGCATGTACTCTACCCATTTTACATGTCTCTGATTCAACTTCTCTTGGTGAGTCACAAACTGTAATGCATGGTTATCACTATACAGAACAAATTCCTTTGGAATCAAATAGTGCCTCCACTTCTTCAGTGCCTGTATGATAGCATATAATTCTTTATCATACGTGGAGTACTTCAATTTCGCCTCATTCAACTTCTCGCTGAAATATGCAATTGGTCTGTCCTCCTGACTCAAGACCGCTCCTATGGCAAACCCACTGGCATCACATTTCACTTGAAATGTCTTCAGGAAACCCGGCAACACCAACACTGGTTGTTCTGTGATCTTCCACTTCAACAGATTGAAGCTCTTCTTATCCTCTGCTGTCCAGTGAAAAGATTTATGTCTTTTCTTTGCGCTGATCCCACTGAAATTTCTGATGAACTTCCGGTAGAAACTAGCCAGTCCATGAAAACTTCTCACCTCGAAAATATTTCTTGTTGATGGCCAATTCTTGATCACTTCGACCTTATTCCGATCCATCCTCAACTCATTCATTGAAATAAAAAAACCCAGATAAATGAGCTCTGTCTTCATAAATGAGGATTTCTTCATATTAATCAACAACTTCTCCTGTTGTAGCTTCTTCATCACAATGGCCAAATGCTTCAGATGTTCAGCCTCAGTCTTACTGAATATCAGTATATCATCCAGATATACGATGACAAATTTTTCGATGAATTCCCTCAAGAATTCATTCATTAACCCCATAAAGGTACTTGGCGCATTCGTCAAGCCAAAAGGCATGACTAGCCATTCATACAACCCCTCGTTGGTTTTGAAGACTGTTTTCCACTCGTCGCCTTCCCTCATACGAATCTGGTGATATCCGCTTTTCAAATCAATATTTCAAAAGTATTTTGCTCCGCTCAAACAGTCCATCAGATCATACATCCTCGACAATGGAAACATGTACATGATGGCTATCTTATTTATCGCCCTCGAGTCAGTACACATTCTCCAACCTCCATCCTTTTTTGGACTGAGTACCATTGGAACAGAACATGGACTCAAGATTTCCCTGACCAATCCTTTGTCCAATAGCTCCTGGACCTGCTTCTTAACCTCTTCATTTTCTTGCGGCGTCGACCTGTATGCGGCTTTGTTCGACAAACTGGCTCCTGGTATGAGGTATATATGATGACTCACACTCCTCATCGGTGGAAACGAATGAGGTAATTCATCTACCACGATGTCAGTGAACTCTTCGAGTAGTTCCTGAATCTCCTCTGGTAGATCATCCACTCTTGTGCTAGTTAGAACAATCCTCGTCTTTCTGACCACAAAGAATTGTGGATCTTCCTTCTTCTTCACTTCCGTAAGAATCTCCTTCCCACACATGAGAAGTACAATATTGCTTACTTCCGGTTTCACCTCCTTATCCTTTATTGGAAGCGACATATGGGTTCTCCCATTCTTCTCCAGGGTATATGTGTTCATTCTCCCATCATGAATCACATTTATGTCACATTACCATGGTCTACCCAGAAATAAATGACAAACCTCCATGGTAATAACATAACATAAGATCTTATCATTGTATCCACCTATTTTGAATTCAACCAAGCATTGTTTAGTAACAGTTACCTGGTGTCCCTTCTATAGCCATGAAACTTTGTATGGGCTTGGATGATCGGTCGTCTCCAGCTCCAGCTTCTCCACCATCTCCGTGGATACTAGATTATTCATGCTACCACTATCCACAATGATTTTTCACACCCTTTCCTTGGTCTTACAAGCAGTCCTGAAAAGTCTGTTCCTTTGAGCTAAACTCTCCACCTCCTTCTCTGGTGTTAAGAGAACTTTACGCATCATCAATGATCTTCTGCCTTCTACATCTTCTGCCTCAACATCCCACCTCTGTGCCTTGGTGATGTGAGCTTCTCCATTGTCCTTCTTTTTCTTTGGACACTCATAAGACTTGTGCCCATTATTTCCACACGTGAAGCATGTGATTACTACACCTCTTCCTCTTCCTCTACCTCGGGTACAAGGAAAATTGTTGTTGTCAGCATATCCACCCCTCTGCTCTATATGCTGCCCTCGCTGTTCAACATATGGCCCTCTCTGTGAGGTTCCACCTCTTTCAGCTTTACCCTGAGGTTTCTTCCATTCCTCCTTGGGCTTCTGGTTTCTTTCCTATGTAACTGCCTTGCCTCTGGGCTGACTTCTGCCTCACCCTCGCTGACCTTTATTACGGATTAGCTTCTCTTCGGCTTTCAAAGCCATATGATAAGCATCCTCCACTGTTCGGATGGTTACAATGCTCAATTCATCCTGAATGTCGTATCTCAGACCATTCAGATATCTAGCAACTTTTTCATCATTGCTCTCCCAATGACCTGCCCTGATGTTCAGTTGATAGAATTCCTCAGTGTATTCTTTCACTGTCATCAACTTCTGTCTCAGGTTCTGCATCCTCCTGAACAGAGTAATTTGGTAGTCTCTCAGGATGAACTTTGCTTTCATCTTCGCGATCATTCGATCCCAACTCTTGATTTTTTGCTTACCTTTGCAGCGTCTGTCATCTTGTAGCTTGTCCCACCACAATGTTGCATGTCCCCTCAAGCGCGTAACAACATGCTTGAATTTCTTATCTTCTTCGACATCTTCGTAGTCGAAGTAAGTATCGAGAGCTCTAATCCAATCTAGTAGCTCCTCTGCATCCAGATTCCCCTCGTAGACTGAAATGTCCATCTTCACCTTTGCACCCATCCTGGCAATAGCTTTGATTAGACATTCATTCGCTGCATCCTTGGTTGCAACTTCCTCTTCTCGTTCAGCTTCAACTTCATCTTCTGAATCACTCAGATTCCCTGCAGTGGCTGTGCGTCTTTGTGTTGTCTCCATGTCCTCTAGTATTGCTCAGAGATCACGCATTTGCCTCTCCATTTCTATATTTGCTACCTGCCTGCCTCTTCTTCGCACCTCCCTATCCTCTGGATCAGGTGATGGTCTTTCTCTCCTTGGTGGCATGGCGAATTCTGCTTCTCTGCTACAGAAAGCAAAGAGATATTCCCACTCTGATACCACACTTGAAGGCAATGCGGCCCCTTCACCACCCACAAGTAGGAAGGTCCACGCGCACACAGGATCTTCTCTTCCTCAGCCCGAAGAACTGAAAAGATCTTCTAATCCCCTGTCAGGAATTTTCCACACCCACAAAACTCTCCTTAATGATCTCCCCGCCCAAATTGGGAAATCGGACCTTGCAGGTTTGCGAGTCCTGAAGTCACGGATTCGGGTCTTTCAATTCCCCAAAACCCGATCCCAGACACACCTTGGCATTGACCCCTTCGAGGGTTTGACCTTCCAACACCCATCGCTTAGTATTGGCTCCTGTGGCTCACAATCCTGTCACGATCGGGAAATCTCGTATCTCGACATCGCGATTCCTGTTGCACTTGTTTCCAGAACCTTCTATGTCTCGAACCCCGATATGGGTGACACTTGTTCTCCACTCAAATGTTGTGACTGATTGATCGTCGCATTTTGGAGTTTAGCGACTTCACCTGCAATGATTCTCATGTCACCGCAAATCCTGATACACCGATCCCCAATGCACATGAGAATGGACTCCTCCACGTCACTGTTCCCTCATCGCTCTATCGGACATCACGCGATCACGATTCTGGATGATGTGATTTCTTCACTCCCAGAGTTCACGGTGTGCTGAACCCCGATGCCTCTCCTGATGCCTGATGCATGTCCTGTCGAGATCAACAACTAGGATTTTTCCAGAATTTCGGGACTCCCAAGGTCTCTGATTCTTACCCTTTTAAAACCTGATGACTCCAATATTCCGATCACTTCTTCGGGACTCTCCTCTACTCACTATGGAGCTAAACCCATTGCAACCCCTGCTGAATCTGATGGTTGATGGGAAATCAACTACTGATCCAACGACTCACCATATTTTGAGTTTGAACTCTGATGTGGCTGTAACCTCCTCACTAATCTATTGGATCTGACGGTTGGCTGTATTTTCACGAATTCCCTCAACAAGATCTTAACCGTCCCTTCTCCCTCTTTGACGATTTCTTGGTGTGAAACCTCCTGTACGATCCTTCAATAGTTTTGAAGGCTTTACTCCTCCTGAGATTTTTTATTTTTTAACTCTCGAGTCTCTTAGAAAAGAGATCTCTTGCACGCACTCCTTGCGGAAATCCTGCGAACACTTCAACTATTCGAACTTCCTTTGACTCTGCGCATGCCTGCTACAACAATCCTCCAAAAATCCCACTCAGACTCACAACTGAGACTTCCTTCTGCCTGTGCACTCCTTGCACGGCTCCAGGAACCCACTTTCACTCCTGGGTGAATAAGAACAAGAGTTAAACTACCTGAGCCTTCATCAACGCACTCCTTGTGGATGTTTTCGACTGCACTCCTTGCAGGAATCCTCTGGCTCAGATAGAGAAACAATTGAAACTCACTCCTTTTTCCCTCCAGACTTCAATTCGACCATGAAATCATATACACAACACGTAAAATCAAGTGTAAAACAGGAAATAAACATTCATGAGCATATCAACATCAATTACACAGAGAATAACACAAAACCATGAATTTGAATCAGAACTCCTCTACTAATTCAAATGTCTGTACATAGGTGTTCTTCATACAATTGTTTTTCTGCTCTTGCTCTTCTTGAATTGATAATAATACAATGATACAATGAGGGTGTCTATATTCGTTTCCCCTCTTTTTTCTAAGACTGTCTAATCTACGAATTTATTTCCTATCTACCTGCGTTAACTAGATTAAATGCCATCTATCTACTAAAGGATGAGAGTTATCTTCTCAAGGTCCATTTACAATATACAAAGGCACCTCTTCTTAAATGACTCATTTAAGATTTACGCAACAGTCCCAAAGCATTTTCAAAATTTGTGCTGCTTGTCCAGCTATCTTCTGCTTTTGCACTGGCTCTCTTGATGAGTTGGCGATGCTCCTACATCAATTTGATACCCATCTTGGTGCGTAGGGTATGGAAGATATTTGTGAACTCCAGCACTGCTTGGTCTCTTTCATGCCGCAGTCTGGTCCATTTGGTATATAGGTCATCATAACTTTCGACAAGGTATTATTGTTCCTTAATAGCATCCCTGAAGGATTCTCAGGTGGTCGCGATTGTAAATAGTGAGGGTTCCTCTGCTTCCTTTTTCTCACAGAAAGTTTCCCACCAATATTTGACACGGGGAACGACTTTGAGGATTTCAAAAGTAATATTTTCTCTATTCGAAAAGTTATGGACAAAAAAATACCCTTCTAGTAGATTCAACCACTTGTCTACAACATTTGTGTCTATCCGACCTTCAAATATAGGAATATCGAAGTTGATTTGTACCTTGAAGGTGGCGATCCATCCACTCGAGGAAGATGTGTCACGTGTTGGTAGCCGCTGAAGGATTTGCATGAAACTATCCATCATCTCATTCCTCTATTGTGTGAGGGATTCCTCAAGAAACATTTTGAAAGGATCTCCTGTCCCTTCATATTTCTTTTCTCCTTCCATGAGAGGTCTCTTGGCCATGCGAGAGATTTTTTCCTCAAGAGAAACAAGCTTGAAACCCAATTCTTTGTACCCTGAACTCGTTGGGGACATGCATTAAGAAGACAAGGAGCAGACCGCTTTGATACCACTGATCCATATTTTATGAGCATAAAAAAATGAATACAAATTATTAAAATATGATTAACAAAGAATAACATAGATACAATAAAATTGGTTTTCTATTCAATAAGAAAATAAGATGAAACTGTAAAATGAAATGGAAGACAAGCTTGTTGGAATGGTGGTGGATTATCTCTAAGAAGAGATGCGACAGATGCACTCATTTGCAAGAAGATGATTACAATGAGGCTCTGAACGGATTTTTACAATAAACAGGAATGTCAAAAACTCTAGACATCCAAAAACCCAACCCTAGCAAATGAAGCACCAAAATTCATGTGGGCCAACCCGTTTGGGTAAGTTAGTACATCAACCTCCCAGGGTTGTAACTTTTGCGTACGATCATTATTTTAGGTACACGATAGCCCGTTGAAAAGGTGTCATCAAGGAGATTCATTTTGGAGGCTCAATTAGATCCTTTGGTTATCATTAAGAAGCTCAATCCATAAAAAAAATCATTTAGGCCCTCAAAATGGCCCCAGAAGTTAAAAAACTACTAAAAATAGAAAATTGCCAAAATTGCCAGAAAATTGTTTTGATCTAGTTGGAAAAGGTGGATGGCCACCGATATCCACCTGGATCATGAATTTAACTAAAATATAGTCACTAACCATGGTTGCCATTTTTTTTCTATATAAAATCAATTTGATTAGTGCCTACAATTTTATTGGGTATAGCCTTGTTTCAAGTAAGAGTCTCTCATAAGTGGTGTTGTTTTTACTATTAGAGAGCTTGTTATTTTTCACTCTCTTCTCTTGGTTTCATATATTTCAAGATATTTTTGGTCCCAATACTTCACATTCATAAAGTATTAATAGGGTTATGCGTATTTGAAAAAGAAAACTCAACATTTTTCAAACCTGAACTTTTTTTTATGCTTTATTTTGTAGTAGAAAGATTGCTTTCCACATTTTTTTTAAGGCTTTTTCTTCCTACATACATCTTATCTTACATTTTCATTAAAATCTAATCTCAAATATTTATAATTTTAGGGTATCTTAACATTTTGAAATTTATTTATACTTGTTTTTTATTTTAACAAAGATATTATTATCTTAGCTTTATTCTCTAACATTGTGACGAAATACAAAAATATAATATTATTATTTGAAAAAGGAAAATAATAAATTAATATTTAAATATATAGAGAGGGAAATTGATGGTAGTAAACCCTGAACTTAAGGGGTGGTAGGTGTGGGTGATCATTTTTTATCCTGAAGGAAAATCGAAAATGACCTTTGCATGGGGCTTAGGAGTATCCACAAACAATCAAGTAGAGGCATATGCCCTTCTCCAAGGTCTCCTACCTGCAAATGAATCCAATATAAAATCATTGATTGTCATAGGAGATTTGAATGTCAAATTAGAAAAACATTATTTATGAAATAAACCATTTCTGATAACAAGTTGGCTCTGATCATTGCTTGAGTAAACAAGAAGGCCAACATCCTGAATATGGTTTCATATTTTTAGGTCCTAAGAGAATTTAATTACCAAGATAATCTATTAGCTAACAAATCATTTTCTCTTATCCAAGGGGTATTGAAGGAAAATGGGGGGCAATTTCATCGCATAATCCCCTACGGTCTATAATGTTCCAATCTAAAGTCATGTATTATCACCATTTATTAAACTATGTTCCAACAATGCACAAATCGGTCCTCAAGTGTGACGAAGGGATATGAAAGGATGTGTGATCTGGATTATTTTTGGCATGAAATGAGAGCGGAGATATAATAAAGAAATGCACAGAGATATTGCAGATATTCAATAATATAACAAAAATTTATCAGAGATGCAACCATAAACACATATATACAGTAATACACGATTTCTATTAATCAAAGAAATGTACAGAGACTGCAAAAATACAGAGTGAAAGACTCTCTAGAATGGTGGCAACTTATCTCTGAGAAGAGATGTGACGGCTACTCGCATTCG
>ML816543.1:114308-125326 GCA_009831015.1 Picea engelmannii
TACAACTACTTGACTATGCTAAATATTTTTTCATTATATGATCACAATGGATCCATATTGTTTTTTATTATGTCATTATTGAAATCAATCTTCACTCTAAATCATTTATCATTGTGTCATCAATAAAATCAATGCATTGCATTGTTTTGCATTATGTCATTATTGAAATCATTGCAACTCATTCCTCAAAATAATTTTTTATTGTACCATCTCTGAAATAAACGGGCCTATTGTTTTGTGTTATATTATTGGTGAAATAATTTTAATTCTCTTACTTTTGTAAATTATTTTCTTAATATCATCATTGAAATCGATATGCCCTATTGTGTTTTGTGATATATCATTTGTAACATCCTCATTACGAAAACAACTCTTTAACAAGTGCAATTTTTTTTTTTGTTTAATGTGTGTGTGCGCGTGTAAAAAGGAACAGACACACCTGACTCTACGTCGCCACCCGTCGACTAACAAGACACAACCACGATGATCACAACAAGAAGACATAAGGTGCACAACACATAACTGCAAGCATTAAACAACTTACTGGGTTATGTAAAGTACGAACATAGATGGAAGAGTCCATAGTAGTAGATTTTACTATTTCTACACAAGAAAGTAGGGTGTTTAATCTTAGTTATCTGCTCCAGAGAGAGAGAATGTCAGATAGGCTCCTGGCTGACTTCTCAGGCAGAAACTAGTAATCTATGTCAGGAGGTCGCAGTGGTGGGAACTCTTCCTTTAAAGAGCCCAAGACTACTGATATGACCTTAGAGGTATGTCGCAAGAGTGTAAACCCTGCCTTTAAAGGGCCCGAGACTCTTGATACGGAACTATATTCTTTACACAAAAATAATCACACACTGACTTATATACAGAGCGACTAGTTTTATCAAATCGAAGAGTCTGAAATCCTACAACTGTGAGTTTGGGCAATTCCAATTTTAGTACTAACCCTTAAATTAATTAACAATCTCAATACATCCTATATGTTACATATACCATAAAATTACAATAACATTAGCTTAACAACCTCACCTCTTATGTTATAACAACCTTGCAACTAAAACATCAATCACCAATCACATTACTCCTTGTATGCTACCAATGCAATGAAGTTACAATAACTTTACCATAAAATAAATTAACATTATATTTATATTACCATAACCTTGCCAATGAATTAATAATAAAAAGAAATCATTACCGTAGCATTTAACATGAAGCATTACATTACATGATTCTTCCATTGCGCGCAAGTCTCATTCCTCAGGCAACATGTCATTTAATTCTTAAATAATCATGGGCGCGAGAATAAGTAAGTTTAATCCATCATTAGAAATAACTATATAAAAACTAAATATCTAGATCCACCATCTACTACATAAATCCTCAATGCGTAAAAACTAAATCTATGTCAATCATTCATTGCGCAAGTTCAAATGTAATGTGCTCAAGGTTCCATCTCAATTAAGGTTGACTTAAATAATTTATTGATACAAGTATTCGGTCATAAGTCGATATCTAATAATTATGGTAGGTATGTAACAAACAATTAAATTGCAATGCAACAGATGAATCAACAACATTTAGAAATTCAGTGATAAAACTCAACTTGTATCTTGCCAGTGTGTAAAGAATTAAGAGGGGTGGAAAGTTGATTACTTAACAAATAATTAGAATGCATTGCAACAGATGTATCAACAACATTATAAGTTCAGTCATAAACTACCAGGGAGTTAAGTTGCTTCAAATAATTCATTTATCAATAATCATTCATTTTCATACATAAAACTAAGAGGTATTATGTTGGGTTAATTAATTTAACATTTTTATTTTTAATTTCTAATTTAGATCTTTTAACAATCTTAGATTTAAAAACTAATATATATATATATATATAATTGTAATAATACTGTTGTAACGTAAAATATGCAAATAATATTTCACCCTATTAGTTCAATTGCAAGTATACAACTCAGGATTCCATTAAACAACAATTTAAGTATAAATGCATTAAAATTTAGAGAAAGGTTATTCTGAAACACCCCGGATTCTTCATAATCAATTGCAAACAATCTAATTGTCTTCCAACATCAACTAAGATGTGTTATAAGGATAAGTCAACTAAATCCACAACCGCCTAGTCATTAGCGTTCTATGAAACACTAATTCATGAATTGTTGGTACAATCATAATGACTTTAGGTCCCTGTTTCTCTCGGGGAGATCGCTAGAAGTGACACACAGCTACTATTTTAACTAAACACAGGGTTCATCGACAAAAAGGTTTTAAAAGTCTGTAGGTGGTAACATTCAAGGCGGTCTAAAAGATGCCAGGCCTGTGGTCCAAACGATAGCCATCTATCTGTCTCAGAAAATGGTCAAGGATTTTCTGTCGAGCATTTAAATAGAGAAATAATCGGGCATTTAAAATAGAATAAAAACAATAAGGTGACCAAAAGGGAATAAAGACCTTCTCTCCCAGCTAACAAAAGATAGGTAAGGGCAATCATCAGAACGACTGTTGACTCGGAGGCCATCAATTGGAAAACCTAATGGAAAAAATTCAGGAAACGAAATTAACTGGGCAACGATCAAGGGACAAAAATCAGAAACAATCGTTAAATTCGCAGCTTCAAAGGCAATCACCCAAATGGAAATAAACATAAATGGTAATGCATCGAGGATGCCTCGTAGACTCCCCAACCACGCAGACGCAAAGTTCCAGGGTCAATTTCTCCGAGGAAACATGTCGTAACGAGACCACACCACATGAATCTTTCCCTTACGCATTGCTCGGATTCTTGGGGAGAATGCATACATGATCTAATGAGGATGGCCTCGAACTGACCCGACAGCTACGACAACTATGACAACCCCGAAAATCTCAGAGGTAATGTTTGGACGCGAATTATTTTTCCATCCGAGCAAGAAGATGCACAGGAACACGGGTTTCCTTAGGGACATCGATTGCCAAATACTCAGCCATACCGAATGGTAATGGTTGGCATTGAATTGAATGGCATGCATTGAATTGGTTAAGGAAAACAAAACTTCTGGAAAAAGGAAAAACGGTAAGGAGTTGGAATGTTGAGGTTGCAAGGTATAATGGTTTTTTTTTTAACAAAACAGTATGGGCTCCCTCTATCTTGGAAATGCCTCAATCCATAATCCCACACATGCATTGAGTCCACAAGTTCCACAAAAACCAACACAAAACCCTGTGCCAAGCACCCACACCAAAAAAAATTCGGACATAATAACTTAGAATTGGGTAAGACAGATAAAGTTGGTAAAAGGAAAGGGAGGGAAATTCAGGCACATCAAAAAACAGTTAGGTCGTGGGAACATTGATAGAATTCAAGAATTTATAGAATGTACAAGAGAGAGTGCAGGGCATACGCTCTAGATGCAACAATAGAAGCCAACCCTAGGAACAGAAATAGACATAAGGGTTCAGGAATCAACCCAACCACACCGGTGATGAGAATATTACGAGAAGGAGGTTTACAGTTATTGAGGATAATTATTGTGCGACCATCATAATGGACAAAATCTGCTATAATATTCCTTGCCCATTATCTATTTTAAAATGGCAGAGGTAAAACATACAAATAAATTTTTTTATACATATATTTTTTTTATTACACAACAACACTCTGAAAAAAGGAAACAAGTCCATCCCACAAGAACCTCATAGTTTGAAGCCAATCACTGTTCACATCTCCAGATACCAAATAATTTGCTGAAAACCGAGGAGAATGCCAAGGCCCTAAAGGTAGCTCATCAAAAGTGTCATGGGGGTTACATCAATCTAGGCGCAGAAACTAAATGACAAGGAAAAGGGATGATCCCAAATCTAACACATCCATTAACATCATAAGGGTTTATATACACGTTAAATAATGATTCTTTTATTTTAAACAAATAATGCACTTGCGTACCTGTGAATGAAGGCGAATAACCTGAAGACACTATCCTGCACTGGAGCTCCGTGCCGCTCCCGCTCGTCGACCGTGGAGACTACACCGATACCTTCCAGCCAATCGCTAGGGGTACTCTGCTTCCCCCTTAGCCCCCTGAGCCGCAAAGGGGCCACACACAATCCAGATGGTCCATCTAGCTTCCCAGATCACCTCGCAAGGCCAAGATACCACTCCTATCCAAGCTGAAAAATCCCAACTCTCCACAAGTAATCAGTCAAGTCACAATTCCAGCAGCGTAACTAACAGTCGATCCCCTTCTTCCTCATCTTCCCTTTCTTTTATAGAGTTTTTCGAACCTACAACTTTCCCTAAATCACATTTAAGTTAATTTTTAATAAAATTATTCCAAATTTTCTCCTTCACACAAGTGTCGTCCATCCCCCTCTTTCCTCCAATAATTATTTTTTTAAATTTATTAATTGTCTCATTTCCCTCACCCACCTAGAGTTGCTCCTAAATTTACTCCTAGGTGTTCCTAGATCCCCTTACATGTGTTAAATACTTTCCCTAAAATGAAGTTGCTAAATTAGTTCATTTTTAGAAGGTTTTTAATTGCAGATTCCTTACTATGTTGACCTCGCTTTTTACCATAAGTTCAACTATTTCCTTAATTATGCTTCCCCCATTCCTAAGTTTCCTAATTTTTATTTATCCCCATATTTCCTTTTTTAATTTGAGTCAAAATGGCAGTTGCGCTATTTACTCCTTCCTTTTATGATTAATTTAAAAATCTTTTTACACTTCCACAAGTTAACTAATTATATCCTTCTTTTCAAATTTACAACCACAGATTTTAATTAATTTCTTATTCTCTTTATTTTACCCTACAAAATTTATGAAGACTCAAACTATAGCTTAAGTGGTTTTTGGTTTAATGTTTAATTCGTTTTTATTTTATATATAACATATATATATATATATATATATTTGATAGGGTAAATTTCTTAAGGTCAAACAAAAATTTACCCCTAGAGAAGTTTTAGATTTAAGACTTAGATTCTGAAATGGGTGACATTTAGTTAGGGAAATGTTTGAGGATTTCTTAAGGCGTTAAAATTCTTAGGGACATCTAGGTTTGTTCCTTCATCAACATCAATGCGATGTGCCCTTCAAGACGCACCACATGCTCCAAGGGTGCCACTCACCTCATTTGTTTCCTTTACGCGACGTGCCCTTTAGGATGCACCACGTGCTCCAAGGGTGCCACTCGCTTCTTGAGTTTCTTTTTCACGACATGCCCTTTAGGATGACCCACACGCTCCAAGGGTGCCACTCGCCTCTTTATTTTCTTTTGCGCAACGTGCCCTTCAGTATGCACCACGTGCTCCAAGGGTGCCACTCGCCAACTTGACTGATTGGTAGACATCAATAACCCCTGGAGTCAACACTCCACCAAGTGAACTTGTGGGAGACTAAGGTCTCTAAGGAATAAGGTCGTTGCCTTATTGCACGCCCCTTAGAATCATCGTGAGCGACTGTCGCAGTCTGCCCTCACGGCATCATGGATCCTCTCGAACTAGGTAATCGTTAACCTACAGTTCGAGCCACGACGGGAGTGCTAGTAGGCTGTGGCAGGGCTGCTGTCCACACCTCTCCCTCAACCTCTGGGGAAATCATGTGTGGCCCCTTTAATCCATATGTGAGTCTGGTCGGCAAGCTATCGTCAGCCTGCATCATCAACAATCATGTCAAAACATGTCAACATCGTATCATCAAATCAATGAAATATCACAGTAAATAAATCAACCCAAATAGCACACTCCCTGACTCAATCCAGAGTCCAAGGGGTTCCACTGATCCCTCTGCATCCTCAAGGTCCAAAACCCTTCACACTCAATAAAACTGAGTCAATAGCACCTGTCTACATCAAAGAAGTAAAAGATCATGTCATCTATCATAATGCATCATAATCAAGGATAAATGTTTTAACATCATAAAAGTCCAGATCACTTGCGAGCAAGTGTCCTCAAAGAATAAGTTTTCTCAGTGTGCCCGAGCAGGATGTTACATACACCCCCTCTTGGTCTAAACTTCGTCTCGAAGTTTCATAGTATAAATGACGAAATAAAGGTATCACAGTATCATAAGTCTATTTATAAAAAAAAAATGGAAATTATTGGCGTATATCATATGCGTCCTCCCAAGTCACCGAGTGCGGACTATAACTGTCCCACTAGAGCTTGACCTGATCTACCATTCGATGTTGTAACTTTCGAACGTGATGATCTAAGATGCGGACCGGCTCAACCATGAGTGCTCCCTCGTCCGATACCTGCAAGAAACTCATGTAAATCACGTGTGTAGGATCACTAATATAATGTCTCAAAATAGATACATGAAAAACATCGTGCATACGCCTCAAAGAATCAAGCAAGGCTTGTCGATAGGCCACGGGCCCCTTTCTCTCCACAATCTTGAAAGGTCCCACGAACCAAGGAGAGAGTTTATCTCCCTTTCCAAACTTGAATGAACTCTTATGCAGTTTAACACGCAAGAATACTCGATCGCCGACCTCGTAAGTACGGTAGACTCGGTGTGCATCAGCATAACTCTTTTGTCGATCCTGCGCTTCTTTAATCCTTTGTCTTATGGTTTGCATTTGCTCCTCCATTTCTTGGATCGCTTCTAGTCCCACCAGGACCCTATCCTCAAGCCAATCCCAACTCAAGGGCGTCTGACACGGTCGCCCAGAAAGAAACTCAAAAGGCACCATCTTAATGGTGCTTTGGTAACTGTTGTTGTAAGGGAACTCTACTAGAGGTAAGAATTCCCCCCAACGCTTTTGTTGGAACATCACGTACATGCACAACATGTCTTCCAAGGTTTGGTTCGTTCGTTCTATCTGTCCGTCCATTTCTGGGTAATACGTCATACTAAAGTTAAGTTGGGTCCCAAAGGCCTCTTGGAAACTCATCCAAAATCGTCTAGTAAACACAATTCCTCGATTGGATATAATCTTCTTAGGCAGGCCATGCAGCCTCACAATCTCACTGATGAAAACTCTCACTATGTCAGGTGCCTGATACGTCGTACGCACAGGAATAAAGTGAGCACTCTTCGTCAGAGTGTCTACTACTACAAAATTGAGTCGTGTCTCCTTGCCGTCAGTGGCAATCCAACAATAAAATCCATCAAAATAACTTCCCATTTCGATTACGGAATGACATGTGGTTGAAGTAATCATGTCGGGTGTCTATGTTCATCCTTTAACTCCTAACACTCTAGACATCTAGCCACAAAGTTGACTATGTTGGCCTTCATTCCCTTCCAGAAGAATAAGGGTTTAAGGTCTGCCCTCATCTTCGTGACTGTTGGGTGAGCCATGTAAACTGCTCTATGAGCCTCGCTCAGGATCAACATCCTCAACTCGTCGTTTGGCGGTACATAAATACAACCTCTAAACATCGATAACCCATCGTTATCAAAAGAAAATCCTTCATATCATGGTATCATCATTGTGTTTTGTCCAATAAAACCCATGACCTCCTTGTACCATTCGTCGTCACGTTGTAAAGTGAGAATTTTCTCACGTAAGTTCGTCTGAAGAGGCAACACTGAGAAGATGCATGGTCTCCAATTCAAAGCATCTGCCACTCGGTTCACTGTTCCCTTTATGTAAGTAATCTAGAAGTTGTACTCGCTAAGCAATTTCGACCAATGCCATTGTCGCGCGTTCAGGTCGTTTTGCGTAAAAATGTGTTGTAGTCCACAATGATCAATCTTTAGTTCAAATTTTCATCAAACCAGGTAGTGTCTCCAAACCTTCAAGGCATATACGATGGCTAATAACTCCAAATCATGCATTGCGTAGTTCTCCTCATGCCTTCTCAGTTTCCTCAAAATGTAAGTGATCACTCCTCCGTCCTGCATCAAGACTCCACCTAAACCTTCCTTGGATGCGTCTGTGCATACCAAGAAGTCTGCGTCCATGTCAGGGACTTTTAGTATTAGCGTTGTTGTCAACAACTCTTTAAGCCTCTGAAATGCTTCCGCGCATTTCTCGGTCCTAACAAACTTCTTGTTTTTCTTCTACAATTCCATGATCGAATTTGCTATTTTCAAAAATCCCTCGACAAACCATCGATAGTATCCTGCTAAACCCATAAAACTATGCACTTCTGTGACATTCGTCGGCGCAGGCCATTCCATAATAGCCTCAACCTTGGCTGGATGCATGGTGATACCTTCGCCGGAGATGACATGCCCTAAGTAGTGAATCCTCGATTGATAAAAAGAGCATTTGGACAACTTCCGATACAATTTGTGCTCTCGCAGACACTGTAATACCAAGCACAAGTGCTCGTCATGCTCCTCCATCATCAGAGAGTATATCAAAATATCGTGAATGAATACTTGGATGAACTTGTCCAAGTACTCATGGAACACCCCGTTCATCAAACTCATAAATACCCCTGGGGCGTTTGTGAGCCCAAACGGTAAAACAGTAAACTCGTAATGTCCAAATCTCATCTTAAAGGCTGTTTTAGGGATGTCATCCTCCTTGATCCGCAACTGGTGATACCCTGATCATAAATCGATCTCAGAGAACACCAATGCACCCTTCATTTGATCAAACAGATCATCAATTCTTGGTAAGGGATACTGATTCTTGATCATAGCCTTGTTCAGTTGATGGTAGTCAATGCAAAGCCTCCACGATCCGTCCTTCTTCCGAATGAAGATAGTTGGTGCACCCCACGGTGACACACTAGGGCGTATCAGTCCCAGGTCCAACAACTCCTTCAGTTGGATTTTCAACTCTTGTAACTACGAGGTCGATATCCGATAAGGCATTCTTGCTATCAGTTCGGTCCCCGATTTTAGGTCTATGGTAAACTCCAATTCTCTCTCTAGCGGCATCCCCAGTAACTCCTCTGGAAATACGTCTGCAAACTTCTTCACCACCAGAAGGTGTTCTAGACCTTCCGCTACTCCCTTCTCGTTTAGCACAAGGATAACATAAATCTTGCACCCCTTGCGCATACTCTTCCGTAGATGTAAGGAAGAGACGAACCTCAGGGAAACTCCCTGGTTCCATCCTACAATCACACGTCTCTGTCCTTCGTCATCAACCAAACTCAACCATTTCGTCTTACAGTTGAGTATTGCATCATATGATTCCACCCAATCCATACTGATCACGACGTCATAAGATCCTAAGACCGTGACGTACAAGTTGAACCTCATGAAAAACTCTCCCAAGGTAAGGGCACAGCCCGTAACCTTTCCTCCAACCTTATGTTTGGCTCTCGAAGCCATCTCTATGAAGATAAACTCATCCTGTTCGACTACCTTTACCTTAATCCTTTTTAGCGCTGCACCATAAATGAAACTCTCAGTAGCACCAAGGTCTATCAAAATACTAAGGGTCTGGTCAGCGACAGTACCTGTCGTCTCGAGCACATTCAACTGGTGCTCTTCCTGGCGGTTATTCAGCGCTTCATGAATCCGATGGGAATTGCCCATATCTCCCACTGTCCCGGGTCCGACTAATCCGGACGCTTTGGTCCTCTCCACAAGATAGTCGTGGTGGTAGTGTGGCTCCCCACATGTCCAACACCCCTTCTTCGACCCAGTAGTCCTGGTACTCGAAGTAGAAGATGACTGCCCGCCGGCCTAAAAACCTGGTCTGTTCTGCTGAACAGGCCTAAACTGTTGTTGTTGTGGGCGACGCTACTGCTGGTGTTGTTGTCCTCGATAAGGTGTCTGCTGCTCAGGCGGCGGTTGTCTGGGTGTAGTGGAAGTGGATCCCCTCTAGAAGCCACGATATCCCGGTGTATGTCTCGCTAGTGTCTAGTGCTGCGGCCTTCCAGATGAACCCTGCCCTGCTGGTCGTGCTGGAGTACTGGTCTAACCCCCACTGATGAGCTCCTCCTCTGCTATGAGGGCCTTCTGGACGACATCGTGCAAGGTTTGAGGTATCAAAATCCTAACCTTTGCATGCAGGCTGCTGTTAAGGCCAAACACGAACCTGTTGACCTTAAATTTTTCTGTGTTAAGGTGCGGAGCATACCAGAGCAACTCCATAAAACGTGCCTCGTACTCGGGCACCGTACGACCTCCCTGTCATAACGCACTGAACTCATTGAGTTGACGCTCAATGAATTCCTCTGAAAGGTACCTCTCTCGGAACCGTTCCTCGAACAGTTCCCATGAAACGTCTTCGATGGCCATGTTCAGCTGTGGTAGGAGCGTCTTCCACCATAGAGGAGCGCTCCCCTTCAGTTGGAAGACCGCCATGTGGACCTTCATGTTGGAGGTATAATCGTGAAGTGCGAAGCACATTTCCATATTCTCCGACCATGCCTCAGCGGCGGTGCCATCCGGGGCACCAAAGAACTCAGGAAATTTAGCCTTCTCAAGTTCACGGTGAATGCTACCTATAACGGCCAGTGCGCGCAGCGGAACCTCAGCGGGTGCCGACGCCCTGGCCTCGTCTCTGTCCAATTGGCTGATCAGTGCCTCGGACATGCACTGAAAAGATCTCATCATCCCAACCACATCTCCAACTTCTATCTGCTCCTGTCCGAGAACTTGCTCGTCTCCCTCGTGGTTAGACCCCTCAGGTGTGGATGCTACTGGAGGTGTCACGCCTCCTCCCCTTGCACCCCGTCATCTGCCTCCACGACGTCCTTTAACCATGATTACCTGCACGCACACAATCAACTCGATCAACAAAAGTATAATCAAATCTAATCATGTCAATGAAAGCCGTAGAAAATACCACGTCACGGGTCGAACCCGCTCTGATACCATATGTGACATCCTCCTCATTACGACAACAACTCTTTAATAGGTGCAATTTTTTTTTTTTTGTTTAATGTGTGTGCGCACGTGTAAACAGGAACATAAACACTTGACTCTACGTCGCCACCCAATGACTAACAAGACGCAACCACGATGATCACAACAAGAAGACATAAGGTGCACAACATGTAACTGTAAGCATTAAACGACTTACTGGGTTATGTACAGTACGAACATAGATGGAAGAATCCATAGTAGTAGATTTTACTATTTCTGCACAGGAAAG
>ML816543.1:134169-148699 GCA_009831015.1 Picea engelmannii
CCCTCATTGCCAAGAAATATTTCAAGGAAGACAAGAATGTCCATACCAACATTATAAAGGAAGAATATGTAATACTTGTCAATATTCACAGAACAAGGAATCACAAAACCACTCTTCAATAGGATATTATTAGAGACCAACAAACACTTCAAATTGGAGAAGATTCAACAACAATACAGGGAATCAAGGGAATAAATTATGCAACAAATATCCACCAAGTATCATGGAAAAAAATAATTGATTTTGGATGGATGGATCATCAGCAAATGAAAGAATAGAGCATGAACATAAAAAATTCATATTACTTCGGTTTCATCACATGTGAAGCCTTTAATTTAAAAGCTTCGAGTACAAATATTTTTTAAGGAGGGTACTGTGTTATGACCCAAAGGGGGCATATATAGGATTGAATGTATATGATATGACCCCAAGAGGGGGCATATATGGGGCCTCATATGAATTTTTTATATGTAATAATATGAATTTTTACATATTACATATTACAAAATTTGTCGTTTTTAAAGGATTAGTGAATATATCAACCATATTCTCATTTGTGTTACAATACATCAAATCAATTTCTTTTGATAGAATATTTTCTCTTACAAAATGATGTTGAGTTTCAATGTGTTTTAATTGTGCATGATAAATTGGATTATTTTTCAATTTCATTGAACTTTGGTTTTCATACTTGATAGTTGTAGGTACTCCTTTCCTTTATCCCATGTGTTAAAAAATGAACCTTAGTGTTATACTTGTGTTTTCACCATAGACTACACAAATATGCTATCAAGTTGAAATGCACTTCCATCCAGATGAATTTTCTCATAAAAATCTCTAGTGTAACATCCTCCTCGTTATGAAAACCATTCTAATAACAGGTGCAATTTTTTTTTTTGTGTAAGGTGTGTGCGCGCGTGTAGAAGTAACAACACACCGGACTCTACGTCGCCACTCGACGACCAACAAGACGCAACCACGTCAAAGTAAAACTAACCACTAGGTTATGCACAGTACTAACACAGAGGGAAGAATCCATGGTATTAGAGTTTAATATTTCTGCACAGAAAAGCAGGGATTTTAGTCTTATGTCTTCTCGAAAGAAGATTAGACAGGCTCCTGGCCGACTGCTCAAGCAGAAACTAATAAATCTTTTAGGGAGTCGCAGTAGTGGAAACTGTGCCTTTAAACAGCCCGAGACTACTGATACGGCTCAGAGTGTGTCGCAGGAGTGGAAACTGTGCCTTTAAACAGCCCGAGACTCTTGATACGACACTGGATTCCTTCCATCGGAAATACACACAGACATATATACTAAGCTACAAGAGGTGTCTATATCCCGCCCGACACAATTGACCAAGCAACCAACTGAATACTATCAAGTACAACATAAACAAGAAGGTAGACTACGTCCTTTACGGAAGGCGCACGACAAGAAGGACTCCGGCAACAAACACCCAAGTTCAACATTTTTTAATTGAACAACCACCCTAATTTACTAACTCGGAGTAATTTATTGTACGTAAGTCAAGATTATTGCACCATATATGTTATTAACAACAATAAACATTATAATAACATTGTCACGAAATATTAAACACCTTCCATTTATATCACATGTTCGGACCATGATTTTATAAATACAATACCTCTTATCTGTTACAACCACAAAATTATAATGATCTTACAAATACATTTTAATAAACATGAGGAGCTTACGATTTGATGTCATTATGATCTTAAATTTCAATAAATAAGCAATAAAATAACATCATATTTGTAAGTAACATCATAATTGGAAGTAACAATATAACATCATATTTTAAAAGCAACCTCGTAATTGGAAGTAACAATATAACATCATATTTAAATTAACATCATATATATAAGTAACATCATATTTGAAAATTTACAATACAATCACATATTTAAAAAGGGAAATATGTAAAAATAACCATATTAAAATGACAATAATTAATAAGGACATTATTTAAAAAAGACAAAAATAATAATGTTAAAAATGACAATAATTAAAAATAACAATAATTAAAATGTCGATATGTAGAAAGGCTTCTTATTACAAATATTGGAAATAAATATTCGATGTTTTACCATGAGAAACTAAAATCAAGGGATTACCTTTTAAATCGGATTGTAAAGAAATTCAAGCATTGAAAAATTGACACAACAAAAGGGGCTCAATTATCAATAATACCAACTGACCCAACTATCTTAAGGTGTGCCATTTAAATCGGCCCTGACAGGAATTTCATGAAGCAACCAACTGTCAATTTAACACTCGAGGAGTAGTTTACATGGAGTAAAATCTAAAGGTAAGCGTTGTCTATTCACCTTAAAACGCGAAGCGCCATGATACTTGGCAAAAACCAAAACTGTCTTAACATTTAAACTGTTAGCGGGGATGCAAATTAAAAACAATCAAATAAGAATATTTGACCCAGGGAGAAACGCAGACATAATTACTTCCAGAAAAAGCGTTGGCATGCTAATAGTGCTGTCAATACCAGTTGAATTCTGCCAGCATTATTAAATTAAATTTGTTGGAAAAATTTCCTTTTTAACCCACTGGTATCGCTACCCGTTTACTGCCATTGTGGTGGCCTGAGTTAAAGGAGAAATCATGGGTGCCTTCTTTCGCAACCCTGTCACTGGTTCGACATGCCCGTGGGCGTTACAACAGGGAGACGCAGCATGGGTTGAGGCAAAGGTACGGCTCACACGCAACGCTGGCTAATGTTGACAGCTAAGGTCATGGGCATTAATCAATAGATGAATACTCATGACAACGTCGTGCATAATGACCAGGTCGTGGTGTAACTCAGGGCGAGCGTCATACTTACGCTGAAACTGCTGACAGAGGGCTAGGTTTTAAAAAAAATACAATGCGAAGTATGCTTGTGAAATCGACCTCCACACTGTTTAGATTTCATCAAAGATGTCTGCTCTTTGCATAGATCTCCACCACTGCATTGAATCCCTTTCCAAGATTTCCAAGTTCAGCCTATCATCATCATCGCAGTTTGGAATGGTTTGTTAAAAATCAAGGATATAGTTTGGGACTAAATTAAGAACAGCTCGAAATTATATAATCCTCCTGCTGTTGTAGAGACAACCGACGAGTCTCGAGAATGACTACCAGTCATTTATTGTAATAGAATCAGAATGCAGGCCTTGCTGAAGACCGCCTCCATAAGCTCGAGCATGAAGGTCATGATAGCGTAGTGTTACGACAATGCAGGGTAGAGAGCCCGAGTGGTCTCGTTCTCAAACCTTTCGGTCTCTCACGATCGGGTACCCTAAGAGCACATGGTTAGGGAAACAGTGTCTCAAATGTCCGATCTGCCAAAATAAATATTTTCTATATAGTTCCCATCAAATTAAATGCTAATCCATAACCATCCAGCGACTAATCAAGGGAAACAATAGCAGACCCCAGTACCCAAATGCAGAGAAGACCCTGGGAAAAAGGTGACCCAAATCCAGGAATGTGCCAGTTATTAATGCCAGATTTCTGCACATAGAGTAACAGATAAATTTCTTGTGTAAATCCTGGAAGGGACGCGGGCAGGTGTACTAAAGCAGTTTGGCGGGCTTGTAGCTATTAACAGCGTGTAGAAATAATAATGCGTAGGGGAAGTCACTAAAACCATTACTGAGTCACAGAAGGAATTCGAAAATTCGTTTCTCTAAAGAAATAGCAGAGGTAACTACTATATCTAAACAGAGCTAAGATGCCAATAAATAATTAAAAAGGGATAGCGCGGAACAATTGCCTTTTTCCTTCTTTTTACCCTTCAAAAACAGAGAACAAGAACTTTAAATTCTGAGGTAATTAACCACAGTCACAAATGTCGTTATCTGAGTTTTTCAATAGCTAAATAGTGGTAGTATATCCCCAAAGAACCCATAGAGGAAAATCAGTACGTGATTTCAGCAGTAATACTGTATCGCGTGAGAGTTTTTAAATAAAAATAGAGGTTGCAGCAGCTACACTTATAATCACCGAGCAGAAAAATATGATAGCCATTAAATCCAATCACAACCAATATTGATACCAGCACATAACATAATGCATCCTATTCTACCAAATTAAAACAAACCATACCGTTGCCTCAACTCTGTCCTCGGGTGTCATCTGCGTGCCCCGTCCCGCTCTTGCTCCACGCCGCTCCTGCTCGCCGATCGTAGAGACCTCACCGGTACCTCCCAGCCAAATGCTAGGGGTACTCTGCTTCCCCCTTAGCCCCCCGATCCGCAAAGGGGCGACACAAGATCCAGAGATAAGACTAGCTTCTCAGCTCGCCTCCAAGGCTGAGCTACCACTCCAATACAACTGAGAATTTCCCAACTCCTCAAAAGCAAACAGTCAAGCCACAATCCGACAACGTAACGTTACGCTAACCATTCTCCCCTTCTTCCCCATTTTCCCCTTCTTTTATAGAAATTTGAGACCCACCTACTTTCCTAAATATTTATTAATTTAAGTTTTATTGACAATCCTCTAAAAAATTCTCTACCGTCCAAGTGTCACTCATCCCCCATGTTTATCCAAAATTTATTTTCTTTAAAATATTAAAATACTCAATTCCCTCACCCCCCCTATAGTCGCTCCTAAAATTACTCCTAGGGTTCCTAGATCCCCTCTCATGCTTTTAATAACTTTCCTAAAATGAAGTTGTTGATTTTTAATAACTCCTTAATTGTTGATTCCTTTGTGCTTTTTACCCTATGTCCCCTACTTTCCATTATTAAGTTTCCTTTAATACAAGTTTCCTTATTTCTATTAATTGTTCCTTTACCCTTTTTTTTCTAAAACCCAATAAGATAAATGCACTTATTAATATTTTCATTGTATTTCTAATATCCTAACTTTTATACTCCCACACTTTAATAATTTTAATTCTTCTTTATAATTTAAAAACCATGGGTTTCAATTAATTTATCTCCCTCATTACTTTACCCCCCCCTTAATTTAAGAGACTTTAACTAAAACTTAGGAGGGTTTTGGTTTGCGTCCTTAGGTTTATTTTTGTAGGGTCTTCTCTTAAGGCTAATCAAAATTTTATCTTTGAGAGGTTTTAAATTTAGATTTAGATTTGAACTAGGAAACAATTAATTAGGGGAGTGGTTTTGAGAATTTCTTAAGGCGTTAAGGTCTTAGGGTCATCTAGGTTGTCTCATCATCATCATCAATGCGACGTGCCCTTCAGGACGCACTACGTGCTCCAAGGGTGCCACTCACCTCGGTTGCTTCTGTTGCGCGACGTGCCCTTCAGGATGCACCACGTGCTCCCAGGGTGCCACTCGCCAACTTGTGTTTCTTTTGCGTGACTTGCCCTTTAGGATGCACCACGTGCTCCAAGGGTTCCCCTCACTGACTTGACTGATTGGTAGACATCTATAACCCCTGGAGTCAACACTCTGCTAGGTGAACTTGTGGGAGACTAAGGGCTCTAAGGAATAAGGCCCCCACCTTATTGTGTGCCCCTTAGAATCATCGTGAGCAACTGTCACAGTCTGCGCTCATGGCATCGTGGATCCTCTCGAACTAGGTAATCGTTAACCTACATTTCAAGCCACGGCGGGAGTGCTAGTAGGATGTGGCAGGGCTACTGTCCACACCTCTCCCTCAACCTCTCTGGAAATCATGTGTGGCCCCTTTACTCCATATGTGAGTCTGGTCGGCAATCTATCGTCAGCCTGCATCATCAACCATCATGTCAGAACATGTCAACAACATATCATAAACTCAATATCATATCATCAAAACAAAGCAATATCACCATAAATGAATCAATCCAATTAGCACACTCCCTGACTCAATCCAGAGTCCAAGGGGGTTCCACCGATGCCTCTCCATCCTCAAGGTCCGAAACCTTGCACACTCAATGAAACTGAGTCAACAACACCTGTCTACATCAAAGTAGTAAAAACATCTTGTCATCTATCTTAACGCATCATAATGAAGGATAAATGTTTTATCATCATAAAAACCAAATCACTTGCGAGCAAGTGTCCTCAAAGAATAAGTTTTGTAAGTGCACCAGAGAGGGATGTTACATACACCCCCTCTTGGTCTAAACTTCGTCCCGAAGTTTCTCAGTATAAATGCCGAAATAAATGTACCACAATCTCATAAGTACCACAGTATCATAAGTCTATCTATCAAACAAAAATGGAAACTGTTGGCGCATATCATATGCGTCCTCCCAGGTCGCCGAGTGCGGACTATAATTGTCCCACTGGACCTTGACCTGATCTACCGTTCGACGTCGTAACTGTCGAACGCAATGATCTAAAATTTGGACTGGCTCAGCCGTGAGCGCTCCCTCGTCTGATACCTGCAAGGAACTCATGTCAATCACGTGCGTAGGATCACTAATATAATGTCTCAAAACAGATACATGAAAAACATCGTGCATATGCCTCAAAGAATCTTGCAAGGCTAGTCGATATGCCACGGGCCCCTTTCTCCCCACAATCTCGAAAGGTCCCATGAACCTAAGAGAGAGTTTATCTCCCTTCCCAAACTTGATCGAACTCTTATGCGGTTTAACCTGCAAGAAGACTCGATCGCCGACCTCGTAACTACGGTCGACTCGGTGTGCATCGGCATAACTCTTTTGTCGATCCTGCGCTTCTTTTATCCTTTGTCTTATGGTTTGCATTTTCTCTTCCATTTCTTGGATCACTTATGGTCCCACCAGGACCCTATCCTCAAGCCGATCCCAACTCAAGGGCGTCCGACACGGTTGCCCATAAAGGAACTCAAAAGGCGCCATCTTAATGGTTCTCTGGTAACTGTTGTTGTAAGTGAACTCTACTAGAGGCAAGAATTCCTCCCAACGCTTTTGTTGGTCCATCACGTACATGCACAACATGTATTCCAAGTTTTGGTTTGTTCATTCGGTCTGTCCGTCCGTCTCTGGGTGATACGCAGTACTAAAATTAAGTTGAGTTCCCAAGGCCTCTTGGAAACTTGCCAAAATCGTCCAGTAAACACCAATCCTTGATCGGATATAATCCTCTTAGGCACGCCATGCAGCCTCACAATCTCACTGATGAAAACTCTCACTATGTCAGGGGCCTGATACGTTGTACGCATAGGAATAAAGTGAGAACTCTTTGTCAGGGTGTCTACCACTACAAAAATCGAGTTGTGTCTCCTTGTCGTTAGTGGCAATCCAACAATAAAATCCATCGAAATAACTTCCCATTTTGATTCCGGAATGGCATGTGGTTGAAGTAATCCAACCGGGTGTCTATGTTCAGCCTTTACCTACTGACACTTGAGACATCTAGCCACAAAGTTGACTATGTCGGCCTTCATTCCCTTCCAGAAGAATAAGGGTTTAAGCTCTTCCCTCATCTTCGTAACTCCTGGGTGAGCCATGTAAACTGGTCTATGAGCCTCGCTCAGGATCAACATCCTCAACTCGTCATTTGGAGGTACGTAAATCCGACCTCTAAACCTCAATAACCCATCGCTATCAAAAGAAAATCCCTCATATCGCGGTACCATCATTGTGTTGTGTCTGATAAAATCCTCAACTTCTTTGTACCAGTCATCGTCACGCTGTAAAGTGAGAATCTTCTCACGTAGATTCGTTTGAAGAGGCAACACCGAAAATATGCATGGCCTCCGACTCAAAGCATCCGCCAATCTGTTCACTATTCCCTTTATGTAAGTAATCTCAAAGTCATACTCGCTAAGCAATTCCGACCAACGTCGTTGTCGCGCGTTCAGGTTGCTTTGCGTGAAAATGTGTTGTAGTCCACAATGATCAGTCTTTAATTCAAATTTTCGTCCAACAAGGTAGTGTCTCCATACCTTTAAGGCATATACGATGGCTAATAACTCCAAATCATGCGTCACGTAATTCTCCTCATGCCTTCTCAGTTTTCTCGAAATGTAAGCAATCACTCATTCGTCTTGCATCAAGACTCCGCCTAAACCTTCCTTGGATGCGTCAGTGCATACCAGGAAGTCTGTGTCCATGTCAGGGACCTTTAGTATTGGCGCTGTTGTCAGCAACTCTTTAAGCCTCCGAAACGCTTCCGCGCATTTCTCTGTCCAAACAAACTTCTTGCTTTTCTTCTGCAATTCCGTGATCGGATTTTCTATCTTCGAAAATCCCTCAACAAACCGTCGATAGTATCCTACCAAACCCATAAAACTACGCACTTCAATGACATTCGTTGGCGCAAGCCATTCCATAATAGCCTCAACCTTGGCTGGATCCACGACGATACCTTCGTCGGAGATGAAATGCCCTAAGTAGTGAATCCTCGATTGATAAAAAGAGCATTTGGACAACTTCCCATACAATTTTTGCTCTCGCAAACACTGTAGTACCAAGCGCAAGTGCTCATCATGCTCCTCCGTCGTCCGAGAGTAGATAAAAATATCGTCAATGAATACTTGGATGAACTTGTCCAAATACTCGCGGAACACCTCGTTCATCAAACTCATGAATACCTCTAGGGCATTTGTCAATCCAAACGGTAAAAAAATAAACTCGTAATGTCCAAATCTTGTCTTAAAAACGGTCTTAGGGATGTCATCCTCCTTGATCCATAACTGGTGATACCCTGATCGCAAATCGATCTTGGAGAACATCGTCGCACCCTTCATTTGATCAAACAAATTGTCAATTCTTGGTAAGGGATACTGATTCTTGATCATAGCCTTGTTCAGTTGACGGTAGTCAATGTAAAGCCTCCACGATTCGTCCTTCTTCCGAATGAAAATAACTGGTGCACCCCATGGTGACACACTAGGACGTATCAAGCCCAGGTCCAACAACTCCTTCAATTGCATTTTCAACTCTTGCAACTCCGAGGTCAACATTCGATAAGACGTTCTTGCTATCGGTTCTGTCCCCGGTTTCAGGTCTATGGTAAACTCCAGTTCTCTTTCTGGTGGCATCCCAGGCAACTCCTATGGAAATACGTCCACAAACTCCTTCACCACCGGAAGGTGTTCTAGACCTTCTGCTACTCCCTTTTCGTTAAGCGCAAGGATCGCATAAAGCTTGCACCCCTTGCGCATACTCTTTCGTAACTGTAAGGAGGAGACGAACCTCAGGGATACTCCCTGGTTCCGTCCTACAATCACCCGTCTATGTCCTTCATCATTGACCAAGCTCAACCTCTTCATCTTACAGTTGAGTATCGCCTCATGCATTTCCAACCAATCCATACCAATCACGATGTCATAAGATCCTAATATCATGACGTACAATTTGAACCTCATGAAAAAATCTCTCAGGTTAAGGGCACAACCCGTAAGCTTTCCTCCAACCTTCTATTTAGCTCTCGAAGCCATCTCCATGAAGCTAAACTCGTCATGTTCGACTTCCTTTACCTTAATATTTTTTAGCGCTGCACCAGAAATGAAACTCTCAGTAGCTCCTGGGTCAATCAAAATACTAAGGGTTTGGTCAGCGACAGTAGCTGTCGTCTCGAGCACAGTAGACTGGTGCTCTTCCTGGCGTTTATTCACCGCCACATGAATCCGATGGGCCTTGCCCATATCTCCCACTGTAGCGGGTCCTGCTGATCTGGACGCTCTAGTCCTCTCCACAGGACAATCACACTGGTAGTGTGTCTCCCCACACGTCCAACACCCCTTCTTCGGCCCAGTAGTCCTGGTACCTGAAGTAGAAGATGACTGCCCACTGGCCTGAAACCCTGGTCTGTTCTGCTGAACAGGCCTAAACTGCTACTGCTGCGGGCGACACTGTTGTTGGTGCTGTGGTCCTCGATAAGGTGTCCACTGCTGAGGCGGGGGTCGTTGAGGTGTAGTGAACGTGGATCCCCTCTGGAAACCACGATATCCCGACGTATTTCTCGCCGGTGTCTGATGCTACGGTGTGCCAGAGGAACCCTGCCCTGCTGGTCTCAATGGAGTCCTGGTCTGACCCCCGCTGATAAGATCCTCCTCTACTATGAGGGCCTTTTGGACAACGTTGTGCAAGGTTTGAGGCATAAATATCCTAACCTTTGCACGCAGGCTTCCATTAAGGCCAAACACGAACCTGTTGACCTTGAGCTTCTTTGTGTTAATGTGCGGAGCATACCGGAGCAGCTCCATAAAACGTGCCTCGTACTCGGGCACCGTACGACCTCCCTGTCATAATGAGTTGAACTCATTGAGCTGACGCTCAATGAATTCATCTGAAATATACCTCTCCCAGAACCGTTCCTTGAACAGTTCCCATGACACGTCTTCGACGGCCATGTTCAGCTGCGGTAGGAGCATCTTCCACCATAGAAGAGCGCTCCCCTTTAGTTGAAATACCGCCATGCGGACCTTCATGTTGGAGGTATAATCGTGAAGTGTGAAGCACATCGCCATATTCTCCAACCATGCCTCGACGGCTTCGCCATCCGGGGCACCGAAGAACTCGGGAAATTTCACCTTCTTGAGTTCTCGGTGAATGATACCTGTAACGGCCAGTGCGTGCAGTGGAACCTCTACAGGTGCCGGCGCCCTGGCCTCGTTTCTGTCCAATCGGCTGATTAGAGCCTCGGACATGCGCTGAAAGGACCTCATCATCCCAATCACATCGCCAACCGCTATCTACTCCTGTTCGAGAACCTGCTCGCCTTCCTGGGGGTTAGACCCCTCAGGCGTGGATGCTACTGGAGGTTACACGCCTCCTCCCCTAGCACCCCGCCGTCTACCTCCGTGGCGCCCTCTAACCATGGTTACTTGCACACACACAATCAACTCGATCAACAACAATATACTCAAATCTAATCATGTCAACGAAAGCCGTAGCGAATCCCAAGTCGCGGGTCAAACAGGCTCTGATACCATATGTAACATCCTCCTCGTTACGACAACCATTCTAATAAGAGGTGCAATTTTTTTTTGTGTAAGGTGTGTGCGTGTGTGTAGAAGTAACAACACACCGGAATCTACGTTGCCACTCGACGACCAACAAGACGCAAACACGACAAAGTAAAACTGACCACTGTGTTATGCACAGTACTAACACAGAGGGAAGAATCCATGGTAGTAGAGTTTACTATTTCTGCACAGAAAAGCAGGGCTTTTAGTCTTATGTCTTCTCGAAAGAAGATTAGACAGGCTCTTGGCCGACTGCTCAGGCAGAAACTAATAAATCTTTTAGGGAGTCGCAGTAGTGGAAACTGTTCCTTTAAACAGCTCGAGACTACTGATATGGCTCAGAGTGTGTCGCAAGAGTGGAAACTCTGCCTTTAAACAACCCGAGACTTTTGATACGACATTGGATTCCTTCCACCGGAAATACACACAGACATATATACTAAGCTACAAGAGGTGTCTATATCCCGCCCGACACAACCGACCAAGCAACCAACTGAATACTATCAAGTACAACATAAACAAGAAGGACGACTACGTCCTTTACGAAAGGCGCATGACAAGAAGGACTCCGACAACGAACACCCAAGTTCAACATTGTTTAAATGAACAACCACCCTAATTTACTAACTCGGAGTAATTTATTGTACATAAGTCAAGGTTATTGCACCATACATGTTATTAACAACAATAAACATTACAATAACATTGTCACGAAAATTAAACACCTTCCATTTATATCACATGTCCGGACCATGATTTTATAAATACAACACCTCTTATCTGCTACAACCACAAAATTATAATGACCTTACAAAGACATTTTAATAAACATGAGGAGCTTACGATTTGATGTCATTATGATCTTAAATTTCAATAAATAAGCAATAAAATAACATCATATTTGTAAGTAACATCATAATTGGATGTAACAATATAGCATCATATTTTAAAAGCAACCTCGTAATTCGAAGTAACAATATAACATCATATTTAAATTAACATCATATATATAAGTAACATCATATTTGAAAATTTACAATACAATCACATATTTAAAAAGGGCAATATGTAAAAATAACCATATTAAAATGACAATAATTAAGAAGGACATTATTTAAAAAAGACAAAAATAATAATGTTAAAAATGAAAATAATTAAAAATAACAATAATTAAAATGTCGATATGTAGAAAGGCTTCTTATTACAAATATTGGAAATAAATATTCGATGTTTTACCATGAGAAACTAAAATCAAGGGTTTACCTTTTAAATCGGATTGTAAAGAAATTCAAGCATTGAAAAATTGACACAACAAAAGGGGCTCAATTATCAATAATACCAACTGACTCAACTATCTTAAGGTGTGCCATCTAAATCGGCCCTGACAGGAATTTCTTGAAGCAACCAGCTGTCAATTTAACACTCAAGGAGTAGTTTATGTGGGGTAAAATCTAAAGGTAAGCACTATCCATTCACCTTAAATCGCGGAGTGCCATGATACTTGGCAAAAACCAAAACTGTCTTAACATTTAAACTGTTAGCAGGGATGCAAATTAAAAACAATCAAATAAGAATATTTGACCCAGGGAGAAACGCAGACAGAATTACTTCCAGAAAAAGCGCTGGCATGCTAACAGTGCTGTCAATACCAGTTGAATTCTACCAGCATTATTAAATTAAATTTGTTGGAAAAATTTCCTTTCTAACCCACTGGTATCGCTACCCGTTTACTGCCATCATGGTGGCCTGAGTTAAAGGAGAAATCGTGGGTGCCTTCTTTCGCAACCCTGTCACCGGTTCGGCACGCCCGTGGGCGTTACAGCAGGGAGACGCAACACACATTGAGGCAAAGGTATGGCTCACATGCAACGCTGGCTAACATTGACAGCTAAGGTCGTGGGCATTAATCAACAGATGAATACTCATGACAATGTCATGCAGAATGACCAGGTTGTGGTGTAACTCAGGGCGAGCGTCATACTTACGCTGAAACTGCTGACACAGGGCTAGGTTTCTAAAAAAATACAACGCGGAGTATGCTTGTGAAATCGACCTCCACACTGTTTACATTTCATCAAAGATGTCTGCTCTTTGCATAGAGCTCCACCACTGCGTTGAATCCCTTGCCAAGATTTCAAATTTCACCCTATTGTCATCATCGCATTTTGGAATGGTTTGTTAAAAGTCGAGGATATATTTTGGGACTAAATTAAGAACAACTTGAAATTATATAATCCTCCTGTTGTTGTAGAGACAACCGAGGAGTCTCGGGAATGACTACCAGTCATTTATTGTAATAGAATCGGAACGTAGGCCTTGCTGAAGACTACCTCCATAAGCTCGATCATGAAGGTCATGATAGCGTAGTGTTACGACAATGCAGAGTAGAGAGCCCGGGTGGTCTCATTCCCAAACCTTTCGGTCTCTCACGATCGGGTACCCTAAGAGCACACGGTTAGGGAAATAGTGTCTCAAATGTCCGATCTGCCAAAATAAATGTTTTCTATACAGTTCCCATCAAATTAAATGCTAATCCATAACCATCCAACGACTAATCAAGGGAAACAATAGTAGACCCCAGTACCCAAATGTAGA
Organism: Picea engelmannii; assembly: GCA_009831015.1. Classification (NCBI taxonomy): domain Eukaryota; kingdom Viridiplantae; phylum Streptophyta; class Pinopsida; order Pinales; family Pinaceae; genus Picea; species Picea engelmannii. The sequence continues at coordinate 147,644 of ML816543.1, forward strand.
GAAGACCCTGGGAAAAAGGTGACCCAAATCCAGGAATGTGCCAGTTATTAACTCCAGATTTATGCGCATAGAGTAACAGATAAATTTCCTGTGTAAATCCTGGAAGGGACGCGGGCAGGTGTACTAAAGAAGTTAGGCAGGTTTGTATCTATTAATAGCGTGCAAAAATAATAATGCGCAGGGGAAGTCACTAAAACCATTACCCAGTCACAGAAGGAATTCGAAAATTCGTTTATCTAAAGAAATAGCAGAGGTAACTACTATATCTAAACAGATCTAAGATGCCAATAAATAATTAAAAAGGGATAGCGTGGAACAATTGCCTTTTTCCTTCTTTTTACCCTTCAAAAACAGAGAACAAGAACTTTAAATTATGAGGTAATTAACCACAGTCACAAATGTCGTTATCTGAGTTTTTCAATAGCTAAATAGTGGTAGTCTATCCCCAAGGAACCCATAGAGGAAAATCAGTACGTGATTTCAGCAGTAATACTGTATCGCGTGAGAGTTTTTAAATAAAAATAGAGGTTGCAACAACTACACTTATAATCGCCGAGCAGAAAAATATGACAGCCATTAAATCCAATCACAACCAATATCGATACCAGCACATAACATAATGCATCCTATTCTACCAAATTAAAACAAACCATACCGTTGCCTCAACTTTGTCCTCGGGTGTTGTCTGCGCGCCCCTTCCGCTCTTGCTCCGCGCCGCTCCTGCTCACCGACTGTAGAGACCTCACCGGTACCTCCCAGCCAAATGCTAGGGGTACTCTGCTTCCCCCTTAGCCCCCCGAGCCGCAAAGGGCCCACACAAGATCCAGAGATAAGCCTATCTTCTCAGCTCGCCTCCCAGGCTGACCTACCACTCTAATAGAGCTGAGAATTTCCCAACTCCTCACAAGCAAATAGTCAAGCCACAATTCGGCAGCGTAACGTTACGCTAACCGTTCTCCCCATTTTCCCCTTCTTTTATAGAAATTTGAGACCCACCTACTTTCCTAAATCATTATTAATTTAAGTTTTATTTCCAATCCTCTAAAAAATTCTCTG